>CABHPH010133027.1:6563-33047 GCA_902168325.1 Peromyscus nudipes
CTCTCTCTCTCTCTCTCTCTCTCTCTCTCTCTTGCTCTCTCGCTCTCTCGCTCTCGCTCTCGCTCTCTTTCTCCTCTCTCCATTTTTTTAAACAGTGTCTCACTTTGTAGCCCCAACTTGCCTAGAATTTGCTGTCCTCCTGCCTCTGCCTCCCTGGTGCTGGGAAAGCAGGCATGCCCCACTACATTCAGCTTTTTCCTCCTTCATCCCCCCTCTTCTCCCTCTCTTTCCCCTCTCTCTTTATCTCTTTCTTTCTTTCTTTCTTTTTTAAGTCCTCTTTTAATAAATGTGAAGCCTGTGCTGCTCTCCAGCCATCCTCCCTTACATCTGAAGCAGCACTCTCCTCTTGGACTCACTTGTTACACAAAGCTGCTATATATACCAGGTTGAAGTCCAGCTACCTCTACTCACTTCCCAGGAGGAAAAAAAAATCCAGTGACTTCTAAAGGCTGCCAAAATTTTTCCCCACTTATGCTTTTCATTTCAGCTAGCCAGATTCAATTTCTGGATCAGCTAGAACAAAAGTTGGAGTTGACAGAGCACAAAAATCCATTTCTGATTTTCACTTGTTCCCCGGCTGTCCAAGGAGCTTTCTGTAGCTGCTGCCTCCCTTGACCCCAGCAGTAGCTGAGGAATAGGACAATGTTCACATCCTCCAGTCAGGACTTAGAACTTTATACCAACAGAACAAAATGAAGGTATGAGCCAGGCTCGAAGGTACATGCCTATAATCCCAGCACTCACATGACTGGGGTGGGAAGATCTCAAGTTGGAAAAATTACTCTCATTACTTGTAAAAGAAAAACCTTCTTCTTGCTTTATGCCGTGTGCAGAACAAGCCCCACTGGAGTCAGCTAATGTGAGTGGAGATACTGACCCTGTGAACCAAAGTCACACAGAGGAAGGCACTTTATACATAGTGTATTCAGAGCTCTTTTGAATGCTTTAATCTATTCAACTTTTTTTATCAGTAACTTGCTAGGAAACATAGAAAAGCATAGCTAAAATGGCAGAAGAAGTCAGTATTCAGTAAATATTTTCTATTTTCTAGCCTAAAGTTAGGATAGGGGTCATGTGACTAATTTTGGCCAATGATTGGCTTGTGAGCCAGCCTCTTCCTCCATCTTTTTCTTCTCCTACAGCAGGCACCATAGGAACCTGTGAGTCAAGTGGCTTTGCTATATGATAGAGGGCAGCCAGACCCATCCTGACTTCACGCAAGTGAGAAACAAGTCTTTCTGTATGCAGTCACCACAGTTGGGGGTTTGTCTGTTACTGTGAATTATGTCAGTAAAGACAGCCAGGCATCATGCTGCAGCTGGGAATCAGTGCCAAGGCATAGTATGCCGTCAGGAAGAGAGAGCAGCAGTTACAAAGAGCTGAAGGTAGCCTGAAGGTCACCTTTTTGCCATAGTCTTTGTTTGTTTGTTTTGTTTTGTTTCTATACTAGGGATGATACTGAACTCACAGACACCATTCAGAAAATCAAAATATGACCAAAGGTCATAGGAACAGCCTTTTGTGTTCTATAAATGAAAGTACAAATAAAGTCTAAGCAGGACTCCAGAAACCCCTCTCCATGAGATCTCTGGCTTATGTGATTCCGGCTGAAGACTGGGGGTGTAGACACCTCTGCCTGTCCTTTGGCAGAGCCCACATAAGGAAGCGCTCTTCCCAGAGCTGTGCTGGATCCCTATCCCCGCCATGGGCTGACATCAAAACAATTCTGCAACAGGAAGAACCAGGAGGCTGCCGCCTGCTCGCGCTGACAAAATTCCCTCCTTCAGCAGGAAGACTGGAGGTGGCTTTATCTATGTGCAGTTACATAACACTGTTGCCTTCAAAACTGTCCTCTTCCAGAAATGGATGGTCTAGCCCCCAAATAAATACCGAAAGCTCTCTCTGAGGCTCCAAGCTTCCCTTGGATTTGCCCTGGAGCCCTTACAAAGAATTCAGCAGGTGACAGCATTGAGGCAGCTGGTCTCTCAGAATGGAGCTCATGGGTTCTCCTGAGAGAATTCGGAAGTTGCAGCTTACCCATGTTCCCTTCGCACAAGGACTGCTCTTCGGGTGGGTGGCACTGAACGTCTTTTTAGAGCTAATTGCTGAAGGAGCAAAATGATCGCTGAGAGAAAAAAATCAGAAACAGCTAGGTGGCACATTAGTCTCAGCATGTCAGAGACATCCATGTGGAGAAGGAAGAAAGATTCTTGGACAGTTTCTGCTTCACAGAGCTCAGGCATTTAGAATTATTTCAGATGTCGGGTGCAAAGTCTTTCTGACATGTATGCTCAAATGATGGTCTCAGGTGACAGGACCAAGCAAGGGTATTTCAAATCGGGCACTGCCCTTTGCTAGTCTGCCTGTGTAGCTCCTAAACTCACTGCTGTCACTTAAAGGAGACCAGCTCTGAAGAGGCATGGATGTCTTCGAAGAGATCCTGATCAGTATTGTCTGTGTGTTGTGTCCAGACTAGTAGGTCACGTTCCAACAAGGAGAGCCTGGCTTAGGAAGGCCTGGATTGTCTGGTCACCCACCCACCCCTGCCCCCAGGCATCCAGTTCCTAATATGTCTGCACAAGACCAGGAGAAAGGGGCAATTTCCTGTCCTACCGTCCTTACCTAGGAGCCAGAGGCTAGCTGTCATCTTCCTCTGACTTCACAGTCACACGAACCTGAACGGGCTCAGCTCAACAGTGGGCTGAAACCAGAATTCAGAAGCTGCCAGGTAGGAATACAACAACAGGCAAGATCTTCCACACAAAAAATGTGTGTTTTGCCCAACCACATTTATTTATTCAAACTGGAAGTGTGATGAAGCCACAGAGGCATTACTAATAGGATGACAATAAAGTGACATTCTCTCTGGGGTTTGGTCGAGAATCACCAGGTTAGACACTGTGGAAGTGGCTCAGTGAAAGTGCTTGCCACACAAGGGCATGGGCCTGAGATCAAATCCCCAGAACCCCCATAGAGCCAGGTACAGTGTGGAAGGTGAGGATTTACACTCAGGAGAGTCTTCTTACCTCCACACTTGTGCCAGGACACACGAATATTCACACCACACACACACACACACACACACACACACACACACACACACACACACACACACTGGAGGAGGGGGCAGGTTAGAGGATGTGAGAGGGGTTAAAGTTTACAAATGAAACAGTCATCATTAGACATTGATAACTTTGATACTTGTCAAAAGTGGCCCATGGGGATGTTTTTGGTCAGTCTGCTTGGCGTAACCAGTGCCTGGCAGAGTGCCCGCATGGCACATACCACACCCATCACTCCGTAAGTGCCAGTTCTTGTGCTGGAGCACTTCAGACCCATTCCTGTATTAACCAGCACACATGCCAGAAGATGCAGGGACTCTTATTTTGTCTGGTGAGTCTAGGAATGGAACCCAGACTACCAATTCAGGCTTCCTTGAGTTAACCGCACAGAGCCATGGCAAGGGGAGGGTGGGTTGTGGGGCTGGCCCTAGGCTTACCAACGGCTATCCTGAGGCACTACCAACAACAGGTGAGTTATTTCAAAATGTTCAGCGCCTACTCCCTTTGTTGATTCTAGTCTGACCTCTGGAGAGCATAACCTGACTTCAGCACCCACAGTCACCTTCTCTTCCAGGGCAGCCATTCCAGCTGAGCAGTGGGAGATGGGAGGCTGCTAGGGAAAAAAAGCAGAGAATGGGATAGTGGCAGGTTAGTACTTATAACAATGGTTAGTGATGTCCTTGTTAGAAAAGCAGAATGTTCCAGAAATGCAGCAAAGCAGAGCCTGAGCTGAGTCTTCAGGCGCAAGAAGCCTCATGGAGATGACATTTGGCCCAACGGATAGGTGTGGAGCAATACTCAAAGGCCTGGTGTCTGACCGCAGGTTTTGACAGGCCAGTCATATACCTGGCTGGACTCTGGGGACAGGAGAAGTGGTAGATGCACATGCAAAGTCACGGAAGCCTTGTCTACCCTGAAAGGCACTAAGACTCTGCTGTATTGGCCTATTTTCTTGATGGATCGGGCTCTAGTGGGCATCACCAGCTTACTTGTTTAAAAGGGTGTTTTCTAAATTCCATGCCAGAGCTACTAAGCAGGGATCTTCAACAAGGAGGCTTCAAATCTCTCTCTCTCTCTCTCTCTCTCTCTCTCTCTCTGTGTGTGTGTGTGTGTGTGTGTGTATACACAAATGTGGGGGGGGGGCACAGAGACTCCCAGACCCCCAGATTGTGGCTTGTTTTCATCTTGACTCAAGGTCAGAGAGTATGGGCTTGTTTTCCCCTGCAAGGCTGCATAATAGGATGTTTTGGCCAAAGGCGTGGTTACCAGGTATCTTATACCTCAAGGCTTAATTACAAGATGCTTTGCCATAAGGCATGGTCACCAAATGTTTTGAGTGCTAAGGAGGTGTTTACACTTGACTGTACTTTGTACCTTGAACCATTATGTCCTTGAAAGGGAGAGGTCTTTTGCCCCCCTTACTTTGGGTATATAAAGGCTATGAGTACTAAAACTCAGGTGTCTGTGGTACTGACCCAGAGCCCTCCCGAAGCTATCCTGCATCTCTGTCTTTTTCTTCATCTATGTCTATATTTCATAACTATTATTTCCCAATTCCACACTCCCCACTTCAGAACTATTCAACAGGTCGAGCTAGACCTGTATGCATGTAAATGGAGGCCTAAAGTCGATGTCAGCCATCTTCCTCAATTTCTCCACCCTATTGTTAGACAGGATCTCTCGCTTAACCTAGAACTTATGAATTTGGCTAGTCTGGCTTTACCTTTCTGGTGCTGGGTTTACATCACCACACCTATTTGTTGTTGATGATGTTTTTAATATGGGTCCTGGGAGTGCAATTTGCACAGCAAACTTACCTGACAGAGCCATCTTCTCTGCCCTTAAATTGGAATCAGTATTCTTTCTGTTTTAATTTTTTTAATGTGTATTGGTGTTTTGCCCGCATATGTATTTTTGCACCACTTGTATGCCTGGTGCCCATGGAAACCCAAAGAAGGTATAAAATACCCTGGAAATGAAGTTACAGATGGTTGTGAGCAGCCACATGAGAGCTGAGAAATAAACCTAGGTCCTCTGCAAGAGTATCCAGAGCTCTTAAACACTGAGCCATTTCACCAGCTCTTAACTAGTTTTCTCAATAAGTCCTCATGTGGCTCTTATGATCAGGCAAGTGTGGAAGCAGCCTGGCCTGGAATGGGGTCACTGAAACTAATGCCAGATTCATTTCAACTGGATGCCCTGTTTTCTCAAGCCTCCTCACTCAACACACACTCCTCACAGCACTGCTTGTCCTACACCAGGCCTGCAGACTTCTGGACCCCCATCCCATCCCATCCCCCACCCCCAGGCCTAGTAGGCCCGAGTGTTACCTTTACCACCAGAAGCATCTCAGCGAATCAGCCCTTTTCTACCAGCTGAACTCAAACAGCAGATGCAGAAGACACAGACCAGGCTCTGTTTCTCCTTGTTGCCTTTTTATTAGGTGATAAGGGCTTACGTTGGCAATGTCCTTGGGGAGGAATGATGGCACACTGTGGTGATAAAAGGGGTGGAAGGAGAGGAGAGGACACATCTGGGAAGAAGGACTGGAGTGATGAATAGAAATTTTTATGGGTCAGAAAATCATGCCTGTAGCCATTTGGCAAACTCTGTTAGAACACGCCTTAATGAAGAGACAAATGGAATGTCCTCCTAAGCATTCTTAGGAGTGCTAGCCAAAGCTGCCTGAGTGATGACTGACTGGACAGTATCGATTCTGTACATTCGAAGTGCGTAGCCTAGGGATTAGGTTTCACAATAGCAAGCCAGGCTTGCTACAGCTTCCCCTGTTGGGGAATTGCTCTCCACATTGGGTACCTTGGCTTCAGATGGTTCAGAAGGGATTAACGACAAATTCTGTTGCAATTGCTGGTTGAAACAAAGAGGGAAAAGTGGGGGGAGGAGAGAAGAGAGAAAAGAGAGACAATGCCAAAAAATGAAAACTCATTTTAGCTCTTCTATTAAAGCCAGATGTATTTTAGGCCCTGTTTCTAGGCAACTGCATAATGGTAATATTCTCAAATCTTCTTTTTTAAAGGCTCACAACTGTCAGAGTCAGTAAAGGTCAGAAGGTAATTATAAAATAATAAGGATGACATACGAGAGGCAGAATCACTTCAGGATGCTTGGGATGGACTGACGTGTTGTATCTTGCACTCATTTTCAGAAAGTCTGAGATCACTGGGGGCACTTGTACTGCCCCCTTCAGCAAGTCTCCTGTGCAGTCAAACCCAGCAGGGCACTGGCATGGAACCCTGTCCTCTGCCATCACATCAAGTCACCCCTTAAAGGTCGATGCAGTCCCCAGCATGTGCTCTCCTTAAGCGGGTTAGGCAACAAATGTCTAAAAATGCCTCCAAAACAATACAGAACTTCACACCTGGCAATTGCCTTGGAGCGCAGACCCAAGGCTCAGTATGAAGAAACTGAACTCAGAGAGGAGGGGTAGCGTGGAGAAGGGGAGGAGACGGAGCACGTTACAGTCCACGAAGTGTGTGGATAAACCGATCTCCGTTGTGGTGCCGACTTCATTATTAAGTTTGGTGTGACTCTGGAAGAGGAAAGCACAGGAACATTGACTGAGTTCCTCTGGCGCTAGGCTAAGAAGGTCCTATGTTCTCATTCCCCATCACTTCACTTTCCCAGTTCCACGTGGTTTAGAGGATTGGATTCCCATTTTATAGAGGAAAAGGCTAAGTCTTAGAGCAGCTACAGAGTATCTCTAGCTCCCTCACTTACTACAGATTCAGAAGTCCTCATTTTTTACAAGGTCTTTATAGAGCATATGAGGTAGTCTTTGTGAAGATCTGGCCATTCTGGACATACGGACACTCAGGGCATCCAGGATCTGCCATCCATCAGAAGTAAAGACGAGTCCTTACCTGGCCTTCAGTCTTCCATCTCCAGTCAGCCCTCCTAACCCTGCTGCTAGAGAGGGCCTCTGTCTACTCCTGGAAGGCTTGCCTGCAGTGCCCACCCCTCAAACTATCCTATTTAAGACTGCAACCCATCATTCTCCTCTCCCCTATATCCTCAAACCTCCATAGCACTCACCACCATATAAAACAACTTGTGATTTTTTTAATGTATTTTTATTTATATGTGCCATGAATGGGGGGGGGGAAGCTCTCTGAAGCCAGGTTGGAGCATCAGATCCCTTGGAGCTGGAGTTACAGGTGGCTGTAAGAAGCTGCCAGACATGGGTTGTAAAGAGCTGCCAGACGTGGGTGCTGGGACCCAAACTCAGATCCTCTAGAAGAGCAGCAAATGCTCTTCACCACAGATCCATCTCTCTGGTCCCCATCTTGTGTTTATACCTCCTATTCTCCTGATACCACTAAAAAGCAAGCCTCAAACACACCCATTTATTACCTTGATCTTGTGCTAGCTGAGGCCCAGCACCTGGATGTTCAAAAACTGTCTTTTAAATAAATAATTGTGTGTATTTCTTCTTTCCTCTCTCCTTTCATCTCTCAAGGTCATACACTTTATTAGATCAAAGTCTTTGACCTTCCAAAGTATGAAAAAGAGGAAAATTCCAAATGTCGGTGATAACGGAACAAGTGAAGGACTCGAAGACAAAAGCATGCCCTGATCCTAGGCAAGCAACGTTTCCAGGGTCTCTGCCAGCACTGCCCCTCCATGCTGAACGAAAGATGCTGAGGACTTTGTTTCCTTTCCTTCCCCACCTCCCTTTTTAAGATGTTGTTGAAGCCTGGGTGGCAAGAAGGCGTTCGTTCTGTTTCCCAATATTTGGGTTGAAGCATTTATTGACTGATTCCTAGTTGATGCACAGAACATGCTCCTGGCTGCAGCCGACAGACAACAGCGAGCAATCCAGTGGTGGAGCTAAGATGGAACTGTATCTTGGAGGTCCCCCAAAGGAAACAATTGGGGAGTCCAGAGAAGGCATCTCATCTCAGGGGTGCCTAGCTATGCTGATAGACAACCTCGAACAACTAGAGTCCAGAAGGGGTAGGAAGCTGCTCCGGGCAGCACTCATGCAGCAGCAGGAGTGCTCAGACACTCACTGCAAGTGCTCTGGACGCAGATCTAGGTTGTGTAGCACAGTGTCTCGTGTTAAAGGAAGGACTGGGGTTTTACCTGTGAAAACTTGGCTGATCCAGTTCACATTCATAAGGCTCGTCCTAATGCAGGATGGTTGTAGTCCAAGCTAAGGATAACAAAGAAGAGCTGGGTGTGATGGTACATGCCTGCTATCCCAACACTCAGTGAGTTGAGGCAGGAGGATTGCTGCATGTTTGAGACTATGATGTAAGACCCTCTCTCAAAACAAGGGAGGGGAGGGCTTAGTTTAGGAAAGGCAGTTTAGTGGATAAAACACTTACTATAAATGCATGAAAGCTGGAGTTTGGATCCCTAGCACCCTCTGTGGAGTTGGGTGGATGTGGTGATCCATCTGTTACCCCAGAACTTGGGAAGCGGAGACAGTGGAACCCCCAGCAAGGCTGGCCAGCTAGGCAAGCCGAACCAGCAAGAGTTCAGTAAGAGACCCTGCCTCAGTTAGTAAAGTAGAAAGCAATCAGGAAAGACACATGACATCAACTCTGACCTTTACATGTATGTGCAGGCATATGAATGTGCATTCACTAACACTGTGCCCACAAATGCAAATAGACATATACTCATGCACATCACATACATACGCACACACAAAAATCTAAAAAGCATCAAAAGCAAAACAAAAGAAACCCATCCAAGGAAGATGAGATTATTTAAAATGTTTTTGAGAAAGAAGGAGTTTCCACCTACTTGTTTATGATATACCTAGCCCTTTGCTCAAGTTGACAGGAGAGAACACAGACCCCTTAGAAACCTGCATGGCCAAGAGGCTACCTGAGAATGAATCACATGTCCTGGAGAGGCTGGTTGCTCTGCCCCTGACCATGGGCAGCTGCAATAAGCCCAGGGATGGCCAGCCTCCAGAGAGCAGAGAGTCCCCAGGCAGGCAAATTTATTTTGAGTTTGCTTGAAAATCAAATTCACAGAAAGAGCCACAGGTTGACGTCAGTTCTAATCATGAGGACTTGACCGCCCCATTTCTCAGGGACTTTCCAGGCAAGGGGTTGCTTGTTGGCAGCTCACTGTATCTGTTCATGGCTGTTCATGAATTATCATCTGAATCATCCAAAATGAATTAAAACAACTTTTAAAATCCTGGTAAGCATACAGCAATCTGGAGCTTTCACATAAAAATTGGACTCCAGCGTTCGTGGGAAAATACTGGGGAGCAGTGATTTGCCCTCTTCTCTGACACAGTAGATTGGCAGGAGACAACAGCTGCTGCCCTCCCCATTGCTTCCTGGAGCTCTTCCTGCTGGCTAGGGCATGGTCTCACTGATCAGCCCCATGTGACATTTCAGGTGTTCCGGTGACCTCTGAATCTTCAGAAACTGACCTTGAACATCCTTGGGTGCACTCTCACCCTATTTCTAGTCTGCATTTATCAGAATATCTAAATTTTTTAAATACACATTTTTTCTAGGCTAATTGGCCCTGCCAAAACATTTCCCCTGGTAGATTACTAGATGCCCATTAAAAGTTGGGCATTTAGGAGCAGAGAATGTAATAATACAAGGAAGACAAGAAGGAGGAAATCAGTTAGGATAGGAGAGCACCCCCAGAGAATCAGATCCCCACAGCCTGAGCAACTGAGCTACTTAAAAAATGAAGGACATGGAAAGGGCTTGGAGAAGGAACTAGAAGGGAATTATCTCTCAGCAAGAAGTTGGGGGAGATGGGGGAGTATGTGTAGGCAGAGAAGGACCCTTCCCCCTATCAAGCCATATGGGCTAATGTTTAACAGCAAAATATTAATATCTATGCACTTATCCATCTTACTAATAATTAAACTTAAGATTTGCTTGGGAATTTTGAATGAGGTGTTAAGTGCACAGTATGTTAAGTTAGGCAAGGGTAAGCTTTTTCCAGTTCAAAGCTAGTGCCCCAGCAAGAGGAAAAAGAGTGATAGAATGTTTCACCCAGATGGTTTGGCTCTTTAATATCTACAAACACTTTGAAAACACTTAAAATATTTTTCAACGTTTTCTGTGCAGTTGCATTAAGTGATGACTGCTGACTTGCTTGTTTCCTGTTTGGTTTTTCCTTTGCTCTCTCTCCAAACATCTTTTGGTCTTAGAAGGCTGTAGTTGATCCACAAAATTGGAACTTGGGGGCATGAGAAGTTGGGTAAAGTTGGAGACTTGAGGGTGCCAGCAGGTGGTTTCATAATCTAAAGCCTGGAGATTCCTCCTTTAATCTCAATGCTCCCCATGAGCTCTGAGCTTAATGATGCATATTTGAGACATACACATTCCCCACATCAAGATGAGCCTATGTCCCCTCCAATATGGGATTTCACTGGAGCTGTGGAAGAGCTTCAATACTGTTTGATGATTACACAAAAGGAAGAAGTCTCCTGTTGGCTGAGAAGACAGGGCTTGGACAAAAGTTCGAGTCCCTGGTAAAGGGGAAAAAAGAAAACACCACTTCCTGAGATCACTCTCTCTGCCCTCTGCAATGTAAGAAACTTCTTATCCCAAGGTGTAGCCACTTTGGCAGTGTAAGCGGGGCATGCGGCAGCAGCTGGATAAGGTGTATAGCAGGCTGCAGTATGGCAATGCCGTGATCACTTCCCTTTCATTTTGTAAATTCTAGCAGGATTCCCCTGCAGGATTCAACTGTCTGGAAAAGACACTGAAGACTGGGCCGGAGAGATGGCTCAGCAGTTAAGAGAACTGGCTACTCTTCCAGGGAACCCAGGTTCAATTCCCTGTACCCACTACCACCTGGAACTCCAGTTCCAAAGGACTCCATGCCCTGTTCTGGCCTCCAAGGTCACCAGGCATGCACCTAGTACACTGATATACACTAAGGCAAAACACCCACAGAGCTATAATAATAATAATAGTAGTAGTAGTAGTAGTAGTAGTAGTAGTAGTAGTAGTAGTAGTAATGATAAATAAGCTGAAGCAAAGTGTTATTTTAATGTCATATCAACTCAAAATAACAGAAAATTAAACATATATCATGAAAAAGCAATGAAGATCTAAAAACCCTTGAGTCAGGGCAACAGGGGTAGAACAGGCTTTAGAGATGATTCAGCAATTAAGACATCGGTTGCTTTTGAAGGGAACCTGTGCCTGGTTCCTAGTGCCCACATGTAGGCTCACAACTGAAAAAGAGAAATAAAAAGGAAAGGACATACATGACTGTTCCCAGGTATGGTGGAGGAGAAAGTTTATTGTAGATAAAGAGAACAGAGCATAAGTAGAGGCAGGGACATCTGGGAGAGTCCAGAGTAGACATGACCAGACTGAGCTGGGCCATATGGGAGAGAGAGAAGGCACGGGAGAGGGGAGAGAAGAAAGAGGGAGCCAGGTGCTGCAGCCAGGATGCCAAAGATCCAAAAGGGAAGGGTAACCAAAATGTCTGGATTACATAGGGAAGAGCCTCTGGGGGAAGGGCAGCCCAGCCCCTGGGCTGGAGAGTTCAGGGTAGAGGGCAGGTTATGCCAACCATTCCCTGTAACAGGTAGGGACTGAGGGATGCTGGGAGAACCTAGAAACCAGGTCCCTTTGACGTGGTCAATAGGCACCTCAGGGTTTGTACAGGGTTTGAAACCTAACAACCTCCTCATGTAATGCCAGTCCACTCTCTTCAGGCTACCTTAGGCACCAGACATGTACATGGTGAACATACATATAATACAGGCAAAGAACCCATACATATAAAAAATAAAAATAAGTATTTATTTTAAAAAAGAAAACATGAGCCAGGTGGTGGTAGTGCATGCGTTTAATCCCAGCACTTGGGAGGCAGAAGCAGGCAGATCTCTCTGAATTTGGGGCCAGCCTGGGCTACAGAGTGAGTTCCAGGAAAGGCACAAAGCTACACAGAGAAACCCTGTCTCAAAACACCAAAATAAATAAATAAATAAATAAGAAAACACTTGTAAGTCTGTTCTCCTCATCTGATAAGACAACAACCCAAGTCCAACCTCCCTCCTCTACCTACAGATCTGGATATAAAGCTCTCAGTTACTCTCCAATGCCATGTATGCTGCCATGCTTCCCACCATGATGATAATGGATTAACCATCTCTGAAACTGTAAACAAGCACTGAATTAAATGCTTTTTATAGAATTGTCTTGGTCATGATGTCTCTTCACAGCAATAGAACAGTGACTAAGAAAGAAGTTGGTACTAGGGACTGGGGTATTTCTGTGACAGGTCTGACCACGCTGTTTGTTGGAAGAATATGGAAGACTTTGGGACTGTGGGCTAGAAAAGTGGTTGACTGCTTTACATGTGGCATAATGGACCATCCTAGGAGGAGCATGAGAAACAGTGCTGAGGGTTATTTGTAATATGGGGGCTCAGCTCAAGAAGTTTCTGAGGGGGAAGACTATTAGTAAGTGGCCTAGAGACTATTCTTGTGATATTTTGGTAAAGAATATGGCTGCTTTTTACCCTGAATCTGCCTGGGGCTAAATTGAAGAGTTTTGGATTAATGGTGGTATTGGCAGAGGAGATTTCAAGACAGCCTCATATTGACTCTGTCATGTGGTTATTACTAACCACTCTTATGCAGCTCTAGAATGAAAAGAGGCAAGCTGGACAAAGAGAAATACAATATGAATGTTTGAGAAGAAAAGGAGCAGCAGGAAGTACAATGGAGCTAAGTCCTGTGCTCAAGGAAACAAAACGTTTCAAGGAAAGCCGGATGTTAAATGGAATAAAGGGAGTGGTGACCTCAGGGAAAGACTCCACCCAGTTAGGCTTCCACTTTGTGAAAAGGAATTAAAGGGAAGCTCAAGCAGTGAAGGAAACCATCAGCAACAGAAAGCTGATGCAAATGTAATTGAAAGAGGGGGCCAAGTTCCAGCCCCATCAAGCCCCAGAACTTAGCAGCTTTGGCCACATGGCTCTGGCTTTAGAATCAAGGACACAAGAACGGGGTTGTGGAATCTCCCTCTGCAGCTAAGGAAAGCCACTGAGGCCTGGCTTGTGTCAGGGGTATCCCTCCATGTAGGCCTAGAGGGCCATTACATGAAGCTGTGAAGGTGAAGCCTGGATTGCCTTGGAGACCCCAAGATGTTGGAGACACAATGGTCCTGAGACACCTGCCAAGGAGAGCTGCTAACAGGGTGTGGAATCAGCCTTAGAGACAGAAATATGCTGCAGTAAAAAAAGCTGAAAGAAATTGGAGATCTGAAGTGCCCTTTGATATCAGACATGGCGGTACAGAATTTGGTGTTTGCCCTGCTGGTTTTCAGACTTGCTTTGGTTCAGTATTTCCTTACTCATTGGAACATGGTCCAAGAATGGAGTACTGTGAGGAGAACTCTGAGTGCTTATGAGAAAACTCAAAAAAAAAAAAAAAAAGTCTTGTGACCTCAGTTTCTTCAAAACATGGAATTGTTCTTGAAATGTGTAAGACAAATTACTAAACGGTCTTATAAATAAAAAAAAAACCCAGAGCCAGATATTGGGATTAAAACTGAGAGATCAGAGGAATAGGACAAGCCACAGCCAACCTCACCTTACCAACCCTCAGCCTCCAAAGAGACCTCTTTCCTATATACTCACGCCTACATACCTTTCTGTTCTGCCATCTCACTTCCTGTCTCCATCCAGCTATATTACTTCCTGTCTGTCTGTACAGACCTCCAGACCTCTATGGTTAGTGCTGGTATTAAAGGTATATGCCACCATGCTAGGCTCTGTTCCCAGTGTGGCCTTGAACTCACAGAGATCTGGATGAATCTCTGCCTCCTGAATGCTAGGATTAAAGGCGTGTGCTACCATTGCCTGACTTCTGTTTACTATAGTGGCTGGCTTTTTCCTTTGATCCTCAGATAAGCTTTATTGGGGTGCACAGATAAAATATCACCACATTTCCCCTTTTTGTCTAATATAAAAAAGTTATAACTGAGAAAAACTATATACAATATATAAAGGCAATAAATACATCAACAATGTCTAGTCCATTTGCATTTGACAAATTCAGTGAAAATATTCCATTATCTATCCTATCTTGGTGAGTCCAAAATGTACCTAATTCACTTTCTATCCTAATTTGTATTATCAAAATTATCTTTTGATGTTTTTCAAACTTATACACTTTACACCTCTTAGTGTAACTTTACACCACTGTATAACTATCTAATCTTCAACTCCCTCAGAGACCCAAGAAGGAAATAATATTAACTGAGTACGGAGGAAGTGCAAACAAGTGACTTCTAAAAATTTGAGAAATGACAGAAACAGCTGGCTGCCTGGACAGTCACCTGTCACCACAGAAATGCATTTTTGTGCCCCTCCCAGATGCAGGGGATAGGAGTGAGTTTACTTCAGATTATTCATTACAACTATTGTTATTGGTTTATATGTGTCTATGGAAAAACATGTTTTTGCCACATGTGACTTGATTGTTGTGTGGGGCTTGCCTGCCATGTGTGGCCTGCCCTTGAGATTGTACACTGTATTCATGTGACTCCTCTTAACCCTGAGTGTATAAACCGTCTGAAGCTCTGAATAAAGTTGTCTATTGCATGAGGGGAAAAAAAGAATAAGGAAATATATCAGTGAATAAGAAACTGTGAGACAGGCTAGCATAGGGAATAGCTTAGCAACCTGGGACTCCTCTTGGATTGGGTTATCCACACACCCATCTTCTAATAATGTACTCGGGAATCTTGAGCAATCTAGGACCCCAGTGACATCAGGCTGCACACACACACACCTCTCTCCAAACAAGAGACTAAGTTTCTCTTCCCTTAATGACCATAAAGCATAGACAGTTTCTATTCAATTGTACCCCAGTTACATCCTGATAGAAGGCCTGGTCTGTCCTGAACAAGCTGAGTGGGGGGTGGGGCATGTGTAAAAAAGCTACCATCTCAGTGAACTGTTGGGGAGAATTCGCTGTTTATGAATGTGTAACTAGGCATGCATATGATTGAAATCAAATGCATCATAGAAAAGGATACAGCAGTGAGCAAAAGATTGCAATTCAAACCTGTCCTTCAAAACAGAGAACCACCTGCACCATGGCCCTTGGCAACCAATTCCATTCTCTCTTGAACCCATAAAAGAAGTCTCAATCATCTAGGTCCTTGAGTATTCACTCATGTGGCTGCTGTTACTCTTGATGGCATACTTCCTTCTGATTTATACTATCACTTCACTTTTGAATCTTCTGAAAAAAATTTCTTTGCTACTTTGCAATCTGTGTCAGCCTTTATTTCAAGTCCTTGAAAAGAAGCTAAGAACTTGGAAACAGCTGACTCAGACCCTGAAAACCAGTAACAACTGCACCTTTTAAGAGGGCCCAGGAGCTGTCATTTTTTAATTTTAAAATTCAAACTTTAGAACAGCACATCACTTGAAATCACTGTATATATGAGCATCTTTAGGTGATTTCAGTGGGTTGTACAGGACACAGCTCCCTTCAGTGAGCAGCCAGAGCATGCTGTCTTCCCCACAGCAGAATTGTGGTAAGAGAAACCCTTCCTGGGTTGTTTAAACTTCCACCAATGTGGATTAATTAGCTGGTGCTCAAAGAATGGTTAGTCTACTGGACAAGGTACATTCCACGCTCATACTTCAAAAAGTAGACTACGCTGTTAAGAAAGTTGTATGAAATATCTTTGAGCTTCATTAAAATATGTGGAGTCCTGTTATTCTTTTCAATTCAGATTTCCAAATAGTGGCTTGTTCTGAATTATTACAAAGAAGAATGTGGCTTGAACTAACCAACAGTGCATTAAAAAATCAACAATCTCTATTTCCATTTTTGGTCACAGGAGCTTCCTCTTCTTTCACTTTTCCTTAGGGTACCACACCTTCTTTCTTTCAATCAAAAGTCAATGAATTCATTCCAGCCCACACTCAAGCAACATGAAGCTATATTCCATCACCTGCTCCCTTGCCTAGAAAATTACAAATTCAGATGACTTCCTGAGGATTTAATACATGTGGCTATCAGGATATTGCTTAATATAAAATATTATTAAAGCCGAGCGGTGGTGGCGCACGCCTTTAATCCCAGCACTCGGGAGGCAGAGGCAGGTGGATCTCTGTGAGTTCAAGGCCAGCCTGGGCTACCAAGTGAGTTCCAGGAAAGGCGCAAAGCTACACAGAGAAACCCTGTCTCGAAAAAACCAAATATATATATATATATATATATATATATATATATATATATAATTAACCACTCCCACTGTCAATAATATTCATCAGATGAGCAGTACCACAATCTCTTCATTCATTTGCCTTTTAAAAATGATGATGCTCAAGTTGAGTGTGGTGGCGCACGCCTTTAATCCCAGCACTTGGGAGGCACAGGCAGGCAGATCTTTGTGAGTCTGAGGCCAGCCTGGTCTACAGAGTGAGTTCCAGGAAAACCAGAGCTACGCAGAGAAACCTGCCTTGAAAAAGATTATGCTCAACTTCTTTGAAGTCAAAGTACCAATCGAGTTCCATGCATCAGACAATGGAGTATGTGCTTCAATACCTAGGATTTAGATTTTTGTCAAGAAGTATAGCTTGTCATGGTACCACACACCTATGATCCCAGTACTTGGACATGGAAGAAGGAGGCCAGCCCAGGTACACCAGACATTCTCTCAAAAATACAAAAAGATTAAAACAAAAAGGCATGTCCAATCATTGCAAATGACATCGTGCTTGGCAGCCAACAATGTTTACACATACCATCTTTAAACTGAATTACAGAACTCTGTCCAATGGCTATTACTACTTGAGTGAGGAAGTAATCTGGCTGAGATACTGGGGAAAAAATCCCCTCTACTTAAAAAAGAACCTGAGGCACTGCAGGATTAAACAATTACCTCTAAATGGGACCCTGGTGAAGAGGCCCTGGTGGGCCTTGGACAGTCATTGTGCAAATTTCTATAAGATAAAGACTAGAGAGTACAGAGTGAGCATGTGTCAATGACTTATTTAACTCACTAATGAGAGGAGGTGCAGAGCTTAACACCAAAGAGCATGAGAAACAGATACACAGAGGCAGTAAGAAGAAGAACATTGTCAGAACATCTCAGTAGATACAGCACCAGGTAACTCTAAGAAAACATGATCTCTGGGAGTTACCTCTTCTATAAACAGAAACTACAACTTATTGATCATTTGGGGTTTGGGTACAAATCAATAGTACGTAGCAAAGGTTAAAGCAGTCGTCTCAGAGGTCAGCAGTTTTTTCTAGGTGGAGCAAAACAGTAAATGTCTTCTGGTTCCTGGGCTGCATGCTCTCTGCTGCTTCCACCTAAGTTGTGGTGGTATACTGTGAAAGCAATTATGAGCAAAGATGAATGAACATAGCTGGATTCCCACGGCAAAGAATAAGCAGAAGTCAACAGAACCACAACCTGCCAGCCCCCATCAAAGACTTCCTGGTGATCATGGGGCAACACAGTTAATCCTGTATGCAAACTCTGAAGAGACATGCAGTAATTTCCAAGGTTTACTTAACCTTTTCAATAGTAGCCAGGGCTTCAAATGGCGAGTCCCAAGGAAAAGTTTGTATCTCTATGCTCACTGGGTCCTTCAAGTACAGATAAGAAATAGGCTTTTGAAGGGAATGGCTCAGTTGCCTTTAGCCTACTGGCTAAGGGTGAGATAGGACTTCTGTTGGTCTTTTCTGTATCGAACACACAGATTGCAAGCCCAGTGCCACTTTGAGATCTTTGGCAGCAGTTAACTCTGCAGCTCACACACGATTGAGCCTGTATGATAATGAGTATTCAGAGACAGGTAATGCCTGTGGGGTGCTCACCAACCTAAGACAGAGCACCTGTGTGGCCTGGGCAGGCGTCTCCATGACGGGTAAGGTGACCTGCTGACGTCCCACGCAACCCAAGTCAGAAGCTCATTTTTTAATAAAAGGGGGACTTGTAGGGTCCTGGCCCCCATTTTGGGTAACTGTTGCCTTGCTTGCGGACCTTGACCTTGATATTCTCCCTATGCTAATTCCCTGCCAGGTTCCACCCTCCTGAATGCTTAAGGGAAGTTCCTTGCCTGGTACCCTGAATAATGGGCGTTAACAGATTAGAAGCAAGATTGTAAAACATCAGTAGCGAACTTCTGCCCTCCCGGGTCCTCCCATTGTGCTGTAAGCCTGTATTTAAGACCTCCTCCCCACTTAAATAAATGACATTCAACATTTAAAATTAAAATATATATATATTATATATATAATTGAATGAATACTGTGAATGTTATATATGAATACCACAAGTGTGATTAATATCATGAGTGTAATTAATGAATATCATGAATGTAATTAAAAAAATAAATAAATAAAGTAAAAAAAAAGAAAGAAATAGGCTTTTTCCCCCCTTAAGTTTAAAACAAGTACCAAAAAAATTGTTTCTCGTCATTTTTCATCTTTGACTTGCTCTGTTGAGAAAAATAATCTGTGAGCAGCCCTCCATTTTTCCCCATTGATTTGAGGAGTTCTCTTCAGAACTGGAGCTGAGAGGAAAGCTCTAGGAGCTATCAAAAATGCTTGATGTGACCTCCTGCTAAACATGACTGCCAGAAAGCCAGGTAGGCTGCCTGCAGACCTTCTCCTCTCTCTGTTCCCCCAGATCCAGTCTCTCAATCATGTCCCGAGTACTACAACAGAACACCAGCTGCAGCCTCCCTTCCCCTCTGCCCACATCCTGTAGATCCCACAGACCATCCCCTCCTAACTTCCCTTCCTCCACTCCCAGCCCCCAACTCCAGCAGGCACCCCCGCTAAACCACAGGCCACACCTGCCAGAAAGCCGGGTAGACTGCCCTCAGACCTTCTTCTCTCTGCTTCCCAAAATCCAATCCCCCAGTCTCAGTCTCTGCTCTGCAGCAGACCCCCCTCCGCAGCCTTCCCTGCTCACTGCTCCTGTCTCCTGTGGATCCCACAGATCCTTCTCTTCTAACCTTCCTCTCCCCCAACTTGTTGCTTTGTCCCAGACCTCAGCTCCAGCAGGTACCCCTGTTAATCCAAGGTTTCTCCTCCCAGGGCAACAAGTAGGCTGAAGGCAGACCTACACCTCTTCTTCTGCTGCACCAGATCTAATTCCCCCAGTCTTATATCCAGCTCTATAGCAGGAAACCTGCTGTGGTCTCCCTTTCTGACCCCATCCCCAAGAGATCAAAAAAACCTTCTCTTCCAACCTTCCTTCCCCCAACTCAACCCAGTATCCCAGCCTCCAAAACCAGCAGGGATTCCCTATGAACACACCAGCTGAGCAGGCCAGGAAAACTGGCAACCCAAAGCCATCACACTCTCCAAAAATCCAGAGAGGAAACAGAAACCTAGGAACAAAATGCTCACCCAGCAAAGACAAATCCAGAAAACAGTACTTAGACCTGTAACCACCCCAAACCCAGATGCCTATACGCCACTTTAGGAACACAATCAACAAGAGCCAAGGCAATATGTCCCCACCAGAGCCCGTCTATACACCACAGCAGGCCCTGAATATTCCACTGTAGCCGAAGCACAAGAAAAAGACCATAAAACCTCAAAGACTTTATATGAAGACAGTAGAGCTCCTTATAGAGGAAATGAGTGAATCTCTTAAATAAATCCAAGAAAACACAAACAGTTGAAGAAAATGAAGAAACAATGAACAAAACACAAACGGATGGAATCTAGAAATGAAAAATTCAGGAATTTGAACAGGAACTACAGCAGCAAACAAGCCAACAGAATTCAAGAGATGGAAGAGAAGAATCTCAGATATTGAAGATATGATAGATGAAATAGATACATCAGTCAAAAAAATGTTAAATCCAAAAAACTCCTGACACAACACATCCAAAATCTGGGACACTGTGAAAAGATCACACCTAAGACTAACATGTGTGGAAAAAGGAGAAGAAATCCAGCTCAAAGGCCCTGAAAAATTCTTCAACAAAACCGTAGAAGAGAATTTCCTAACCTAAAGAAAGAGCTGTCTATAAAGGTACAAGAAGCTTACAGAGCACCAAATATATTGGACAAGAAAGAAAAGTTCCCTCACCACATAAGAATCAAAACACTAAACATACAGAACAAAGAAAGAATATTAAAAGATGCAAAAGAAAGGGGTCAAGTAACATATAAAGGCAGACCTATTAGAATTACACCTGACTTCTCAATGGAGACTCTAAAAGCCAGAAGGGCCTTGGCAGATGTCCTGGAGACTCTGAGACCACAGATGCCAGCCCAGGCCACTACACACAGCAAAACTTTAAATCACCATAGTGGAAAAAATAAGGTATTCCATGATAAAGTCAAATTTAACCAATATCTATCCACAAATCCAGCTGTAAAGAAGGTGTTATAACCTCCAACCTAAGGAGGTTAACTACACCCATGAAAAACATAGGAATTAAATAATGTTATACCAGCAAAACCCAAAGAAGAGAAATATACACACAATGTTCTCAACTCCCCAATAAAAAGACACAGACCAACAAATGGACATGAAAACAGGATCCATCCTTCTGCTGCATCCAAGAAACATACCTCAACATCAAGGATAAACATTACCTCAGGGTATAGGGTTGGAAAAAGATATTCCAAGCAAATGGATCTAAGAAGAAAGCTAGTGTGATCATTTTAATATCTAACAAAATAGACTTCAAACCAAAACTAATCAAAACAGATGGGGAAGGACAGTACATACTCATCAAAGGCAAAATTCACCAAGAGGAAATTTCAATTCTTAACATCTATGCCCCAAACACAAGAGCACCCAAGTTTATAAAAGAAGCACTACAGCTTAAGTCACATGTTGACCCTCACACACTGATAGTGGGAGATTTCAATACCCTAGTCTCACTAATGGAAAGGTCATCCGAACAGAAACAGAACAGACAAATACTGGAACTAACATGTTATAAACCAAATGGACCCAATTGATATTTATGGAACATTTCACCCAAACACAAAAGAATATACCTTCTCAGCACCTCATGTAACTTTCTCCAAAATTGACCACATACTTGGACACAAAGCAAGTCTCAACAGATGTAAGAAAATTGAATAACTCCCTGCATTCTATCAGACCCACCACAGATTAAAGCTGGATATCAACAACAGAAAGCTTATAAACTCATAGAAACTGAACAACTCTCTACTGAATGAAAATGGGTCAAGGCAGAACTAAATTAAAAAATTAAAGACTTCCTAGAATTCAATGAAAATGAATACACAGCATACCCAAACTTAAGGGACACAATGAAAGTGGTGCTAAGACGGAAGTTCACAGCACCAAGTGCTTACATTAAAAAATAAAATAAAATAAAATGGGTGACTTAACAGGACACCTGAAAGCTCCATAACAAAAAGAAGTAATCACACCCAAGAGGAGTAGATGTTAAGAGATAATCAAACTGAGGGCTGAAATCAATAAAATAGAAACAAAGAGAGCAATACAAAGAATCAATGAAACCAAGAGTTGGTTCTTTGAGAAAATCACAAGACAGACAAACCCTAATCCAAACTAACAGGCAGAGAGAGAATATCCAAATTAACAAAATCAGAAACAAAAAGGGGGACATAACAACAGACACTGAGGAAATCCAGAGGCTCATAAGGACATACTTTAAAAACCTGTACTCCACCAAACTGGAAAATCTAAAAGGAATGAATAATTTTCTCCACAGGTACCACTTACCAAGTTAAATCATGATCAGATAAACAATTTAAATAGCCATATAACCCCTAATCACATAGAAGCAGTCATTAAAAGTCTCCCAACTAAAAAAAAAAAAAAAAACACCCCAGGGCCAGGTGGTTTTAGTGCAGAATTCTACCAGACTTTCAAAGAAGAGTTAATGTCAATACTCCTCAAATTATTTCACAAAATAGAAACAGAGAGCCAGGCAGAGGTGGCACACGCCTTTAATCCCAGCACTGGAGAGGCAGAGCCAGGCGCATCTCTGTGAGTTCTGGGCCAGTCTGGTCTATAGAGTGAGATCGAGGACAGGCACCAAAACTACACAGAGAAACTCTGTCTTGAAAAAAGCAAAACAAAACAAGAAGAAAAAAAAAAGAAAGAAAGAAAGAAACAGAGGGAACATTGCCCAATTCAGTTTATGAGGCCACTGTTACCCTGATACAAAAAAACTACATAAAGACTCAAAAAAAAAAGGAATTATAGACCAATTTCCCTTAGGAACATTTAGGAGGCCAGCTCCAACCTATTAAAGGGTTCCTATGAGGAGTATGAGGAGGAGAGAGGAATAAGAAACTTTCAGATAGAAAGAGAGCGGAGAGGAGACAGAATCACAAGATAGCTTCAGGAGGACCTGGATGAAAATCTTTTTATAACAATGCCAAGGGGTGGGGCAAAAGATCTCCCCCTTGCTAGATCAAAGCATACAGCACAGCCAAGTGTAGACCCTTCCACACACCTGGTAACCACGCCCATGGTCAAATCATCTCTTTATGCAGCCCTGCTGGGTAAAGCAAGCTCAGATCTCACTAGGAAACCTCTGTGGGTCTCCACGTGAACATAGATGTAAGAATACTCACTAAAATACTTGCAAACCAATTCCAAGAACACATCAAAAAGATCAACCACCATGATCAAGTATTCATCCCTGAGATGCAGGGATGGGTCAACATACAAAAATCAGTCAATGTAATCCATCATATAAACAAATTGAAAGACAAAAACCACATGATCACCTCATTAGATGCCAAAAAAAAAAAAAAAACTCTCAAAAACTCCATTATCCCTTCATGATAAAGGTCCTAAAGAGACTAGGGATACAGGGGGACACACTTAAACATAACAAGGGCAGTTTACAGCAAGCCTACAGCCAACATTAAAGTAACTTGAGAGAAAATCAAAACAATTCCACTAAAATCAGGAACAACACAAGGTTATCCACTCTCTCCATGTCTATTCATTATAGTACTTGAAGTTCTAGATGTTACTCAACAGAAGACTGGATGAAGAAAATGTGGTACATTTACACACTGGAGTATTACTCAGCTGTTAGAAAAAAATGACATCGCCGGGCCGTGGTGGCGCATACCTTTAATCCCAGCACTCGGGAGGCAGAGCCAGGTGGATCTCTGTGTGCTGTGGGATGGTCTGTATGTCAAACATGTTGCTTATTGGTCAATAAATAAAACACTGATTGGCCAATGGTCAAGCAGGAAGAAGTATAGGCGGGACAAGGAGGAGAGAATTCTGGGAAGTGGAAGGCTGAAGAGACACTGCCAGCCGCCACCATGACAAACAGCATGTGAAGATGCCGGTAAGCCACAAGTCATGTGGCAAGGTATAGATTTATAGAAATGGTTTAATTTAAGATGTAAGAACTAGATAGCTAGAAGCCTGAGCCATTAGCCAAACAGTTTAAACAATATAAGTCTCTGTGTTTACTTGGTTGGGTGAGCGGCTGTGGGACTGGCGGGAGACAGAGATTTGTCCTGACTGTGGGCCCGGCAGGAAAACTCTAGCTACAAAGGCGGGTGGCAGAGATTTGTCCTGACTGTGGGCCAGGCAGGAAAATTCTAGCTACATCTGTGAGTTCGAGGCCAGCCTGGTCTACAGAGTGAGATCCAGGACAGGGACCAAAACTACACAGAGAAACCCTGTCTCGAAAAACAAGAAAGAAAGAGGGGAGGAGGAAGGAAGGAAGGAAGGAAGGAAGGAAGGAAGGAAGGAAGGAAGGAAGGAAGAAAGGAAGGAAGGAAGGAAGGAGAAAAGGGAAAAGAAAAAAATGACATCATGAAATTTTCAGGCAAATGAGTGGAACTAGAAAAAAAAATCATCCTGAGTGAGATAAACCAGACTCAGAAAGACAAATATGGCATGTATTCACTTGTAAGTGGATGTTAGCCACGAAGTAAATGATAACCAAGCTACAGTCCATAGACCCAGAGAGGTTAGGTAAAGAGAAACGGTCTGGGGGTGGGGAAATGCATGGATCTCCCTGGGAGGGGAAACAGATTTTAGGGGTGGACTAGGGGCAGGTGGGAACTGGAGTAAGAGGGATCAGATCGGGGGGGGGGGGGGGAGTGGTGTGGAATGGAGGGAGAGAGTGTAGGGAGAGACAGCTGGAATTGAGGGGGGCACATGATGGGTGGTGTGGAAACCTAGTGCAGAGGAAACTTCCTGGAATCTATTAAAGTGATCCTAATGAGGACTCCTAGTAATTGGGATAAGGAGTCTCATTTGGCCATCTCTTGAAGCCAGACAAGGCTTCCAGTGTTGGGACTGGGTTACATTTAATTGAGTTGTTGGCCAAGGAGGTCCTATGGAACTCTCCAAACAGCCCAGGCTGATGCTGAGACAAAGGATTGCTCTCCACAAACTGATAGTAGGGCCCCATTGCCATGACAACATCCACACAGCTCATTGAACATGGAGAAGCTGAGCTGGTGCCTACATGGAGCCTTCATCCGAAAGTTCTAGTCTCTTTGATGTGGAATGAATGGTACTCTGCATGCTACGAAAAGAGAAACCTGGACACCAACCCGGACACCAACCCAGCCACCCTTTGACCTACAATCAGTCCTGCCTGCAAGATATGCTAGGGCAATGGTGGCTCAGAACTTGTGGGAGTATGTTGTGGAATATTATTTTAAGGTGTGTTACTTTTGTTTATGCTTTGGAACATTTGTTTAATTATGGAAAGATGTGTTTGATTAAATAAGAATGTTGTTGGCATTTTACTCTTTTGGGGGCCTGCCACCCAGCTCCCAAATAAATCACATACGGAGGCTTAGTCTTAATTATGAATGCTCAGCCTTAGCTTGGCTTAGTTTCTAGCCAGTTTTTCTTAACTTAAATTATCCCTTCTACCTTTTGCCTCTGGGCGTTTCCCGTTTTCTTACTCTTACTCCATGACTTGCTGTGTAGCTGGGTGACTGGCCCCTGATATCCTCCTCCTTCTCTGGCTCCTGGCTCGCTCTCCTCCTCCATTTCTCCTTCTATATATTCTCTCTGCCTGCCTGCCTGCCCCACCTATCCTTTCTCCTGCCTCACCATTGGCTGTTCAGCTCTTTATTAGACCATCAGGTGTTTTACAAAGGCACAGTAACACAGCTTCACAGAATTAAACAAATGCAACATAAACAAAAGTAACACACCTTGAAATAATATTCTTCTACAGGAGTAGCCAATCAATGTCAGATTTGACTTAATCCAGGAGACAGAACCCATGCCTGGCACTACTTGGGTAACCAAGAACCAGAGACTAGATAGCTCAGAGACCTGGGGTAAAACTGAACACTATGGATCAAAATAATAATAATAATAATAATATAATAGTAATAAAATAATTCCTAATGATATTCTGCTCTACTAATAGATCAGCACCTTATCCAGGCATCATCAAATAGGCTTCCTTTGACAGCAGATGTGAACAGATGGAGAAACCTACAGCCAGATATTATGCAGAGAGAAAATCTAAATTGGAGGTCTCCATCAAATCCCTCCCCTCAGAGCTCAGGGAATTTCTCAGAAGAGGAGGTGGAAACAGTGTAAGAGCCAGAGCGGATGAAGGACACCAAAAGAACAAGGCCCTCTGAATCACCTAAGCAAGGTGCATATGAGCTCTCGGAGACTGAAGAAGCAAGCACAGGTCTACACCAGATCCTCTGAGTACATAGTATAGCTATTACATTGTGTTTTCATGGAACCCCTGACTGAGACAAGTGAGTCTCTGACTCTTGCCTGCTCTTGGGACTTTTTTCCTCCTGTTGGGTTGCTGTGTCCAACTTTGACATGATGGTTTTTGCTTCATCTTATTATATTTTGTTTTGTTATGTTTTGGAAGTTATCTCTTGGAAGCCTATCATTCCTAATGAGAGACAGAGAGGGAGTAGATCCAGATGGGTGGGGAGGAGGAAGTGGGAGGAGTGGAGGGAGGGGAAACTATGATCCGGGTATATTGTATGAGAGAAGAATCTACTTTCAATAAAAGAAAAAATGCAACAACAGCAACAAAAAATATGATGTCAGACACATTCAGGAGATGGAGGAGCCCACATCTGGAGTCAAGGTCATGACCTTATCACCAGACTCAGGCCGAGTAGAGTTCATGGAACAAGTATCTGTCTAGAAATGCTGACCTGGAAGATCAAAACCAGCAGAGGGACACACGTTAGGATTATTCACACAAAAAAGAGTTAGGGGTTACCCTGAAGACAAGAAAACTGGAGTGTGGACATGGCAGCCTGCCTATAAGTGTAACCTTGGAAGTGAAGGGCCAGGAGCCCCAGAGCAAGTTGGCTAGAAAGACTAGCCATATTGGCAAGCTCTGGGTTTGATTGTGCCCCGGCATCTAAGAATAAGGTAGAAGTGCAATCAAAGAAGATTCTTGACAACATCCTCAGGTCTACATACACACACACACACACACACACACACACACACACACA
>CABHPH010133028.1:1977-27808 GCA_902168325.1 Peromyscus nudipes
CCCTGGGAATGATTCGCAGGCCTTCGGCTCCCCCATGGCACTGCCATGGCATTCCCAGGGCTAGAGAACTCAGCTTCATGCCTTCCAGAACATTCCACACAAGGGACATGCTCAGAGAGGCTATGAGTTGCTACCTGTACCTAGGTAGGATCCAGCAGCGTTCCCTCCTGGCAAGGGCCGTTGGCTGGAGTAAATGGGTAGCTTTGGGGTAGGGAAGGCTCCTCAAGGGTCCTAACCCCCCAGTGTCCCACAGGCTGTCATCCCCTAGCCCATCTATGCCTTTGAGTCTTTGTTTTTTTTTGAGACAGAGTCTCACTATGTAACCTCCCATGGCTGGCCTCTGACTTACAGTAATCCTCCTGCCCCTGCCTTCCTTTTACCATGCCTGGTCTCCTTAAACTCGTTTTTTTAGTTTCTCGATTCTAGCTGGTCTGCAAACTTGAAATAACTTCATTTTGTTGTTAAATCACTCAGAGGCCAGCAGGTCCTTTGTGCCCGTGTGAGTTCTCAGAAAACTTGTTTCCGGGCTCCTGAGGCTCCTTCTACAAGGAAGATGCTGGCGGGGAGCCAGCCCTCTTCCTGTACAGAGTGAGGGGCAACCCCGAGAGCCAGGGTTTCTGGCCAGAGCTGGTGGTCCTGGCTTGGGCACGATTGCTGCTTGGTGCTGGCTTTGACCACAAACAGCAGAATGCTTTTCTGCTCAGGGTGTGGCAGGAGACATCAGAGACCCATAAGGCACACTCAGAACAGAAGATCCCTGGAACAGTTAGCCTTTGGGAACAAACAGGGAGGAGCTAGACTGAATACAGCCACAAAGCTTGGAGTCTGGAAGATGGGCTTTGACATTCTCGTCCTCAGCCCCTTGTCCCACTGTCAGGACCCTTCCTGTTCCAGGCTCTTGGTATGCTCTCCCCCAAGCATGCCGGCAGGGCACTGGAAGGTATGGTCACCCCTGGGTGAAATGGTTGCTGTAATCTCAGGCCCTGAGGAACCTGGGCGGGGGGCACCTGGAACTGTGGCAGTGTTTGCAGTGGACTGGCAACAGTCAACCACGTAGCTGTCCCACGTGGCTAGTAAGTGGCAAGATGTGTCCCATTTCCCCCTGCGCCACCTTCTCATCCTGCTTTCCCTTTCCAGGTATGACGTCGCCACCGGCCTTTGGCTAGAATTGCCTAGCGCTATTACATATGCCTTAGAACTCAGAGATGTAAATATCTATATGCTGTGAAACCAGCATGGTTAGAGTTTAAATTGTTCCCCGCCCAGCATTGAACCCAGGACCCTATGCATGCTAGGCAAGCACCCCCACCCCCCCAGAACTCCTGGTCCTCCTGCATCTACTATTCCAAATGCTAGAGACTCAACCCAGGGCGATGTGCACGCTAGGTCAGCACTCTGCCAACTCAGCTGCATCTCCAGCTAGCAAATGAGTGAAGCTCAGCGGACTGCCCGAGAACATCTCAGTGGGGGCCGTTTTCCCCCCCTCAGGGCCTGCAGTCTCTGTGGCAGGGGTTGGCAGGCCCAGCTCACTGCCTCACTGCCATGACTGGATCTTCTCTTCTGCAGTTATTTCTGGGGATGAACCCAAGGAGAAGCTTGAGCTGGTCAGCTACTTTGGGAAGAGACCCCCAGGCGTTCTGCACTGTACAACCAAATTCTGTGACTACGGGAAGGCCACCGGGGCAGAAGAATATGCCCAGCAGGATGTGAGTTCTCCCCAGGGAAACCCTGGTGAAGGAGGGGAGGGTGAGTGGGTTCAAGTATCTTCTGGAGCTGCGGCATGGGGCAGAGATACCACACAGTGGCTGGAGAAGCGTGGCCTCCTGTCTGTGGCTTTAGTCTCTGCTCTTGTGTTACCCTCTTAGGGACTTATTAGTCTATCTGTCCCCAGAACCTGCTCAAAGGTCTTTTCCCTCAAGTAGATTCATGGAGAATGCCAGGCAGCAACAGGCTCCTTCTCTGGCCTCTTGAACCCATGTTGAGTCCCGGAGTCCCCAATGCTAAGATTCCTGGGTTCCAGAGACCCTGCTGCACTGGGGCTCCAGTCTACTGAGGGAAGGAGTGGCTCAGGAGAGTGAAACACCCATTCCTGAACAGACGGCACACAGCCCATAGCCAGATGCAGCCGTCCTTAACTCCAGGCATGTCGCCCAGTTCCTAACCTCCTTCACCATTGCCATCCCAGCCACCATTACCGCTTCTGTACTGGCCAAGCCTCACTCAAGTGGCAGCTCCCTAGGACCCAGGTGCTCGTAGCTTTGGTCACCTGTGTTCTCAAAGCCTAGTCCAGTGGAGTGGCTGAATATAGACCCTTGCTCCTTTCTGTGGTCCAATTAGCAATGCTAACCAAGCACCTGTCCCACGCCATCAGGTATGGCGAGGGGTGTAAGCAGATGTCAGCCACAGTGCGTTGAGTGAGTGGAGCCAGCCGTGAATAACAGTAGTAGCTGATCCAGGCTCTTCACCACCACTGTTAATCCTGTTTCCTCGGAGGTAGGCTCTAGGGTTACCCCTCTCTCACAAGTGAATAACCAAGGCCCAGAGAGGCTAGCAGCACACTTAGCGCCTTGGGCCTGGTAAGTGGGGCTTGTGTCTGGTGCCTGAGCGCCTTTCCCCAACATTAGCTTGAGTGGCTGGTGTCTATTTGATCTGCCTTTTAAAAAGACCCCTGCACAGGCGCACTTCACTGTCTCCTCTGGGGGTGGCCCTCCCTTGTCAGCTGTCCCTCTAACTTGGGGTCCTCCTCTCTCCCCAGGTGGTAAAGAGATCTTATAGCAAGGCCTTCAAACTGTCCATCTCGGCCCTTTTTGTGACACCCAAGACGGCTGGGGCCCAGGTGGTGTTGAATGAGCAGCAGCTGCTGTTGTGGCCGAGTGACGTGGACAAGCCATCTTCCTCCGAGAGCCTGCCTCCAGGGAGCCGAGCTCACATCACCCTCGGCTGCGCTGCTGATGTGCAGCCTGTGCAGACAGGCCTTGACCTCTTAGAGATCCTGCAACAGGAGAAGGGGGGCAGCCGAGGTGAGGAGGTGGGTGAGCTCCCCCGGGGCAAGCTCTTTTCCCTGGGCAAAGGGCGCTGGATGCTGAGCTTGACCAAGAAGATGGAGGTCAAGGCCATCTTCACGGGGTACTATGGGAAGGGCAAACCTGTGCCCATACATGGCAGCCGGAAGGGGGGTGCCATGCAGATTTGCACCATCATCTGAGGGGTCACACCACTCTACCCTGTCTGCTCTTTAGAAGGCAGAAGGGTAGACAGGGCAACATGTCTTCCATTTGATTTTTAAGATTTTTTTTTTTTACTCGAAGCTAACTTACCTGTAACTTTTTAAGAGTCTGTAAAGTAACTGCCAGTCCCTTCCTGCCCACCCTCTTCCCCTTAACACTTGAGCTCTCAACACAGGCGGGTGGGTAGAGGAAGACACCATTCAGGAACCCGGACCAGTGGTGATAAAAGACTGGGCTATTGGGCCTGGAGCCACATCTGCCCCACGTCCAGGAGCTGGTTAACCCTCCCCTTGACCCCGGCCTGATGCCCATCTAGAGCTGGGCACACCTCAGAGCTGCACACGTCATGCTAAGGACAGTGCTACGGCCACTTACAGGGAGACTGGCAGCTTTGAGGGGTCAGATCCCCGGGTACCAGTCTTGTTTTTTAATCACTGTAGTGCCTAAGAAGGCCTGGGCTATTTCCTGGTGTGTGAAGGGGTTCACCTCCCACCTCTGGTCATTCCGAAGTCCCTGCCGCCTCCTTCACACTGTGACTAGGTGAAGAGTGTGATCACTAGGGGAGAAAGTGGAATCACCAGAAGCCACATCTCTGGCCTCCCACCCTTCACAGTAGCGTGCCACTGCTGTGTGGACGGGCACTGAGGCCAGACAGACATGGCCTGAGAAGTTCCAGCTTTGCTTTCTGCCCAGCCCATCCTGCCTCCATGGTGCCTCTGGGCCTCCTCTACAGGAGGGTGGTGGGTACCAAGAGCCAATGGAGGGGGCCCTGAGCTGGCCAGAGTGTGCCCCATCTCCTGCTCTGGGGAAGTTGAACAAGATCATGTGTGTGGTTCCTGGAACACCTCACTCTGCCTTTGCTCAGTAACAGGACCCTGCTAATTGGGTTGTCACCCAAGAATCTGGGATTTATGTTCCTACCCTGGTTTTGCCCACCTCAGCAACTTCTAAGACTGATACTGAAATAAATCATGTTAATCCTAGCTGTGTGCAGTCACTCTTGGCCTTCTATGTCCAGCTCAGTATTCCCTGGGGGCCAGGGCTGGGTACATTAAGACTAGCTTTGTCCCACAGCTTGGGGCCATCGGTCCTGTCTCCCTTCTGCTGGCTGGGCACAGCTGTGATGAGGCTGGGCAGCTGAACAGTGTTGGCTTTCATGAAGCAGAAAGGAGAGGCTGGCTTCAGACTCATGCAGAAGGTGGGGGTTGGCTGGGAGCCAGGAACTTGGAGCACAAAGCCTTTATCTGACAGCTAAGGCGACCACATGCAGGTGTCCTTGGCCCAGTCAAAGACCTCTCAGCAAGGCCTAGAGTTTCCAGCACGGGCTTTGCAGGGTCTCTGGGGAAGGCCACCTTAAGTCAGTGCTCTTCAAACCTAAGAGAGGACCTGCAACAGCTCCCCCAGGCTCCCGGGCCCCGGCCTGACCGTCCTGCCACTCTGGTTCAAGGCCTCTCTCCATGGCTGTTGGTACTGTCGGCACCTCAAAGCCTCACGTGTCTGCCCAGAACAGTAACCTGACTGAGCAGTGTGACAAAGCTGCAGGGCCCTTCTCCACTTTGCCTATCTCAAGCAGGAAACGAGACCAGTCATGTATTCGCAGAGAGTGCAGTTTCCAATAACACGAGCCTTTAGAGCCAGCAAACGGCCTGAGCTCTGGAGTTGCCTGGAGGTCAGGAGCAGAATTTTGTTTTCATGTCCACGTCCTCAAGCCTACAGTGACAGTAAGAACGATCCGAGCACGACAATGTGGTTGCTCATATTGTAATCCCAGCACTGGAAAGGGCTGAGGCAGGAGGACTGCCCTGCTCCAGGGCAGCCTAAGACCATCTAAACCAAACCAAAGCAGAGCGCGCACGCACATGCACATGCACATGCACACCAGGCACCTGTGCTCGTGGATGAACTTCAGGTACAGAGAAGCTACCAAAGCTAAGGACCAAAAAAATGGTCAAAACATTTTATTTTCTTTTTTAATAAAGTTAAACAATACAACAAAAATTCACAAGCTGCCTCCCTGTCTACCCCTGGCTTCCCTCCCCTCCCCAGTCCTCAGCGCTGGCTCCCTTTCCTTCACCCCACTCATACAGACACAGGGCACCCAACTGAGAAAACGAAACTGCTCTAAGTACACGGGGACATGATGGAGGAGGTGAACCGTCCACATTCATGGTGAAACTGAGCAAGTCTGCATTTTCTGGGTTCTGAGTAGTTGCCCTTCATTAGCCAAACTGAAAGAAGAAATTCCCTGGGCCAGATGCTGAAAGGAAGAGAAAGGCTTGTTAGTTGCTCTGTGGATTTCCTTAGGAAAACCATAGTTGTTACAGAAGTCTTCAAGGGCAGCTTAATCCAAACACAGAGACTCCAAGGGTACCAAATAGTCTGAGCCATGAATGCAAGGGCCAGCATGCAAGGCACACCCTGAGTGGAGGTGCATTCTGTGTGTAGCTTCTGAACACACTTGCTCTAGTGAACAAGGCTGGATACTAAGGGCCTTGGTGATGCTTCTCTGACCCTGCCAGTGCACTGAGAAGGCTTCCAAGATGAGCCTAGGAGCCTCCTCAGCCACACTAGAGTGCATACATGTTCTGCTGACCAAGGATCCAGCTGTCTCCACTCAGACTGAGTGAGGGGTCAGTGCTGGCTTATCGCCTGGGAGCTCTCAAGAGCAGCAGGGATACCCACCTTCAAAGCTGAAGCCCCCAGGGCCACCGAAGAATGCCTTGAAGATGTTGTTTGCATCAAAATCTGGTGAGAAGCATGGAAGGGACCAAAAAAGGGGAAAATCAGAAGGGTCTGAGGAATCAGACGCAGTAGAATTCTGAGTATCACTTCCTTATTTCAGCCTAGATATTAGCAAAGCTTTCCCCCACCCCCTTCAAGGCAGAACCTGCTGCCCACCCCAGTTCTGGCATCTGTTCCCCTCCAAGTGCAGTCCAGAGGGAAAGCTTGCTCAGCCTCAGCCTGCTCTGCCTACTGTCTCCTTACTTAGAAATGTCATTTGCACGACGCTGCCTTCCTCTACCGCTGGGGCTATTACTGAGATGGCCCAACTTTGTCACCTGAGTGTCAGCAAGCTCAAGGCAGCAGACTGCAGACCCTGACTCCTGGAACGAGCACTGGGCTCCTTTCTTCCAAGCCCCAGCAGTCCCAATGGCTCCTGTCCTAGTTCATCTTTTTTTTTGACATCACTGGCTGACCACTTACAGACTTCACCTCTGGAATGTCCCAGCCCAGCTGCCCAGAGGGCAGAAGCCTTGGTACCAACAACAGGGCCTTTTCTAGTGCTTTAGGAAAAAAAATGTTTTACAGGGACCATCTTCATTCCGGGAGCCCAAACCAACTCACCGCCCATGTTCATGCCCTCCTCATCCAGGTCCTGTCCACTGTCGTAACGAGTCTTTTTCTTGGGATCAGAGAGGATGGTAAAGGCCTCTCCCACTTCCTTGAACTTCTTTTCTTCCTCCTTCTGAACCTCAGCGCTGGCCCCACTGTGCCGATCTAGAGGATTCAGTGAAACCAGGGTCACAGGAAAACAGTCTGTTTATGTCCCAGTTTGGAATGTGGCACCTCCCACAATCTGTAGGACAGGGAGCTCAGCACCCCCTTCTTCCCACTGAAGAGCGAGTCTCCTAGGTGCCCATGCACCTGCCCTGTGGTTCTTCCTGCTGTACCCCTCTGCAGAGCTCACCTGGATGGTGCATCAAGGCCCGTTTCCGGTAAGCTTTCTTGATCTCGTCCTCAGAGGCATTCTTGTCAACTCCCAGGATCTTGTAGTAATCTTTCCTCTTGCTCTTCTTCAGTTCCAGCTGTGCATTCTTAAGGAGCTGTTTGTGTTCTGAGGGAGACAGGTGGCATCAACAGACAGATCCAACTGCTTCCCTTGCTGGGTCCCAGCCCAGCTGCCCAGAGGATGGAAGCCTCGGTAACCACAAAAGGGTCTTTTTTGGTGCTTCCTTCTGAAGACAGAGGAAGTGAAAATGACAGGGAGGGAGGAGCTAGAACCAGAACACAGGTGCCTAAGCCAGAACCCTGTTGACTGCTGCCAGGCTAGTGATCAAATAAGCTCTAGGTCCACTCCTAAGTGCGACATCAAATCATCCCACATTTTAATTTAGGACCTACGAGACCACAGCTCCCCGAGTCTGATGGCCCTTTGTTCTCATACCTTTTGTTTTCTCCGTCTGATACACTTTTTCATAGTCTCGTACAGCTTCTTCATACTGCTCTGTGTCCATGTAACTGAGAAGGAAGTACAGGATAATACAGCACTCAGACACAAAAAGCAATGGCCTGTGGGACCTTCTAGGGAGAAGGCACGGCTCATGCAAGAGATACACACTTCCCATAGGATGTTTCATCCAACAGTAGAAGCCCTTATCTAAAAAAGGAATTAACTTTCAGTTCCTCAAGGCAGAGAAGCCTCACGGCATTTTGCACCCAGCCAGCAATCCTCTGCTAGAAGCAGCAGTGGCTAGGGGAGAAAGCTCTTGGTGACACAGCACTGCCCACCAGCTGGGCCGCCTCAGGAAAGGTCATGTGAAGGCACCTACTTGACTACCTTGGACTGGAACACAAGAGAAAAACCGCTGTGAAAGAGCTTTGAAATCTTCGCTGCACAGACATGCAGGGCCAGCTCCAACCCAGGCTACAAGTGGGGTTAGTTGAGCCACCAGAAGGGTCAAGGTCAGGGTGGAGCTGCTGCTGAATGCTTCCACTAAGATCAATCAATCTCAGAGGTAGAGGTGAGACAGAAGAAGGGATTCTCAACACAGTCTTGCTTCGATTTCAGTAGCACAAAAGCAGAGGGATCCCTAGTCCAAAATGGGAGGACTGAAGGGAAAAGGCAGAGTATCAGGACTTTGAAAGTGTTTCCCACAGAACTAAGCTGTCGTCTTTTTTAAAAATAATTTGTTTTTATTTTATGTGCATTGGTGTTTTGCCTGCATGTATGTCTGTGTGAGGGTGTTAGATCTTGGAGTTACAGACAGTTGTGAGCCGCCATCTAGGTGCTGGGAATTGAACCTGGGTCTTCTGGAAGAGCAATCAGTACTCTTAACTACTGAGCCACCTCTCCAGCCCCCCAAGTTCTTATGACCAGATGGCACCAAGTCTGTCCTCTCCATCTATCAGACACAACGTCTGCTACACCCTCGAGAGACAGTTGATACTTCCATCATGCCAGCCCATCTTTACACACATCAGCTTTGGAGGCCAGGGCAGGGAGCTGATACCAATGTGGCTGGCCAAAAAGAGGTTTGACATCTTAGGCACCTCTGAATTTCCGGAAACATACTCATCTATGACTTTAAAAAACAAAACAAACAAAAACAAAAACAAAAAAATGTCCACAATGTCCTACAGACAGAGGGTACTAGGAATATAGAGAAACAATTCACAGGGCAAAGCGTCAGATAACCTGAAGTAAAATAATTTAATACTCATTGCCAGGTGGTGGTGCACGCCTTTAATCCCAGCACTCAGGAGGCAAAGGCAGGCAGAACTTTGACCTCGAGGCCAGCCTGGGCTACAGAGTGAGTTCCAGGACAGCCAGAGCTACACAGAGAAACCTTGTCTCGAAAAACAAACAAACAAACAAACAAACAAACAAAAAAACAACAAAATCTGATGCATTAGCAACCCTGACATGATCTCTAGGCCTGTGCATAATGTATTAAACACGTACCATGACAATGACTTGCATTCTTTTGTTATTTTTTTGAGACAAGGTCTTTCTTCTTCTGTAGCCTGGGCTGGATTGGAACTTACTATGTAGCCCAAGCTGGCCCTGAACTGGCTATCCTCCAATCTTAGCCTCTGAAGTACTGGGATTACAGGTGTGAGTTGACCATCAGGATCTGCACGTTTTAAAAATCAAAAATACCCTTCTAAGTCTCTTAAATGTTGAAGAAAAGGTAGAAACTGAGGCTTTAAGGGGAAGAGGAATCGCTCTGGCTTGTGGCAAGCGAGGTGGCAAACATCTGCCATCTGCCCAACTCTAAGGCTGAGAGTTGAGCCCAACCATACAATGGTCAGGCCTCCAGGAAGGCTAGAGCTAACTGTTGGCATGTTTTAGCAGTCCACCTGCTTTAGGGGACTGTTACTACATTCTCAGCCAACTATGTCTAAGTGTCCACCGCCCCCCAACTCAGGTGGAGTTTCATAGGTAAAAAGCCACTCAAGAGCAGTTCTATCCTTAACACAAAACAAGGACTTGTCAGATAAAGCAATTTCTGATTTTTGCTGACTATAAGCACACATACAAACAAAATCATCTTTACTTCATTGTCTCCTAGCAGACTAAGAATGTACTACTCTTCATGTATCCCTTTCCCACGGTGCATAGCATCAGGTGAGTAGATACTACAGGACACTACTCTTTTTGCTGTTAGAGAAAACTGAAAAGAAAACTACCTATATAACACATTGTGTTGCTTAAAGTCTTTAGTTGGGCCAAAGGTTTTTTTGTTGTTGCTGCTGTTTTTAATTTTATTCATTTTTTGAGACATAGTCTCGTGTAGCCCAGGCTGGCCTTGAACTTGTGACTTTTGATTTTTTTTTTTTTAAATACATTTACTGGCAGGGCAGTGGTGGCACACACCTTTAATCCCAGCACTCAGGAGGCACAGGCAGGTGGATCTGTGTGAGTTGGAGGCCAGACTGGTCTACAGAGTGAGTTCTAGGACAGTCAGGACTACACAGAGAAACACTGTTTTGAAAAAAAAACCAAAAAAACAAAATACATTTATTGTGTACACTCTTGAATATGGATAGTGTGCATAGGTCAGAGTTGGTAACTCTTGGGAGTCAGTTTTCTGCTCCCACCATGTGAGTCCTGTAGATGGAGTTCAGGTTGTCCAGCTTGGTGGTAGACTCCTTTACCCAATGGCCATCTCTCTAGCCCAGCCTTGAACTTCTGATCCTCCTGAGTGTTGGGATACAGGCATGAAACACCAAGCCCAATTTACACAGTGCCAGGGACTGAATCTAGGGCTCTGTACATGGTAGGCAAGCAGCCTACCAACTTCCATTCTCTTTTGTGGGGTAAGGAGCAGGGCGATATTATTAAACCCAGGGCCTCCCACATGTGAGCGAGGCAAGTTCTATACAACTAAGCTATACCTCCAGCCCAGCCTTCCACTTCTGTCTGGCAGTGGGGTGTGAAGATGGAATAAGTAAGAGCCAGAATTGATAACACAACTCTAGCAGTTTTCCTATCGCAGTGGTGGGAATCCGAGGTTCTGTACTGCTGATGAGGGAGTTTCTGGTTCAAACATCAGTAGCTGTGCAATTAGACTTTACAGTTTATAATTAGGAATGAAATGGGCAATGGGGGAATGACACCCAAGAACTTCATTTTCCTTTTCTTTTCTTTCTTTTTTTTTTTTTTTTGTTTTTCGAGACAGGGTTTCTCTGTGTAGCTTTGCGCCTTTCCTGGAGCTCACTGGTAGCCCAGGCTGGCCTTGAACTCACAGAGATCCGCCTGGCTCTGCCTCCCGAGTGCTGGGATTAAAGGCGTGCACCACCACCGCCTGGTTCATTTTCCTTTTCAATCTTTAAAACCAGAACCACTGCCCCAGGCTGAGATGGGGAAAAAACCCTGTCACAGGCCCGGGGATGTAGCTCAGCCTGTCCAGTGCTTTCCTAGCACGTATGAACTACATACAAAAGGTGTTGATGCAGGCTGACAAGCCCAGCACCTGGGAAAGGTAGGACAGGAGGAGGAGAAGTTTAAAGGCATCCTGGTTATATACCTAAGTCTGAAGCCAGCCTAGCCAATCTTAAAAATAACAACACCACCACCAATCAGGAAGTTCTCGATTAGAGAGTAGCAGGAAATGACATGACTTTTTTTTTTTTTTTTTGGGCCACTGTGCCAGGTGTTAAACCCAGAGCTGTGGTGTGTGCAGTTTCTGTGTGAACGCAGGCTCACACTCACCAAGGAACACACACAGAGGTGAAAGGACAACTGAGCAGCGTTGTCTCACTCCCACTTTGAGACAGGGTCTCTTGTTTACCACCCTATAATAGGCCAGGCAACCTGGCCTGAGAGCTGCTGGGGGTTCTCCTATTGTAGGAGTGCTGGAATTACAGACATCTGAATGCATGTGGGTTCTAGAGATCTGATCTCAGGTCCCCACTGGCTGGCATCTCCCCATCCCTGTTCTATTTTTTTGTGAGACAAAGTCTTACTCCGTAGCCCAGCCTGGTTTGGATAACTATGTAGCCCAAATTGGCCTTGCTTGCGCTAATGGTGAGTCTCCTGCCACAACCTCACAAGTGCTAGAGTTATAGGCACATGCCACCACACCTAAGCCAGAAGAATACTTTTGAGACATCATTCTAGCCCATGACACTGTTCTGTCTGAATAAAGTTCTCCAAGGGAATGGATTCAAGAGTAAAATGAACAAAAAGGCTGGGGAGCACCTAGCATCTGGGGCAAAGAGGAGCAGGCATGATCCTCATCACAGGGCCCACTGTGCTTGGAACACCTGGCATGGACTATTTATCCCGAGTCTATCAAAAGTTGTTTTTTTTATAAAAAAAACTGCACCACTGAGCCAAGTGAAATCACCTTCAACTGTACTTTCCCTACCCATGACAAACAGGCAGGGACAGCTCAACTGTCTCTAAAAACACTTCCTTCTTTCCTCTTCCAAGCATCATCCATCCATTCAACAAAACACTCACTGGGTGAGCACTGACGTGCCAAGCACTGTGCCAAGTTAGAGCGGAAGTGAACATCACAAAATAAAGTCTCCAAAGGAAATGGATTCACATGTTAACAAAAGGAATTTGGGTCAGGCATCAGAGGAAACTTACTGACCGTGAGGGGCGTTAGACACAGGCATGGGAGACTGAGGGAGCGTGTGCAATCTCCTCGGCTGGAGGTCTATAAAGATAGTCTAGGGCTGGAACAATCCCACCTAGAGGCAGGGGGAAGGACCAAATGACCTCACAACATCCCTGGGTCTGTTTTGTCAACCACAATGCAATTCCCCTAGTTGACCAGTGGCAACCCTGTCCCCCCCCTCCAGCGGCACTCACCACTGAGCTCTTCTCAAATAGGCTTTTATGTAGGTATCATCGAGCTTCACCGCATTTGTACAGTCGTCTATGGCATCATCTAGTTTCCTAAGCTTCAAGAGAGAGAGCGAGCAATCACACTTCACATGGTCACTGATGGAGGAAGTCCAGAAACTGTGAACATGGCTAGATCCCTGTCTTACTGTGTTCTTGGTCACTGGCAAAATCAGAGAACTAAGGACACCAAATTCCAAACTGGTTTCTTTACTATGTGATAAAAGCCAGTCACTGCTAAAGTTCCTTAGCATGTCATGTTAGTGCCTAACCAAAACGATGGGTCCCAGGGTCCCACCCTTCACTCTTCCACAAGTCAACTACAGGGACCAGAAAGACTGCAATTTTTTTTTTTAAAGATTTATTTATTTATTATGTATACAGTGTTCTGCCTGCACGTATGCTTGCACATCAGAAGAGGGCACCAGATCTCATTATAGATAGTTCTGAGCCACCATGTGGTTGCTGGGAATTGAACTCAGGACCTCTGGAAGAGCAGCCAGTGTTCTTAACCTCTGAGCCATCTCTCCAGTCCAAGATTGCAATTTTTAACTACTAGAATTCTACAGGAGCAGAAGCCTAACCTTTCTCATTGTGGAGAGGGTCACAGGACGACTTTGGTCACTCTCAGTTATACATGGTGACCATGAACATTGTTAATTTCCTCTATCTCACTCCTGAAGAATAAACAAACCCTAGGGCCAATGTAAAGAGGAGACACTTGTTCAAGTGCCAAGAGACAACTGAGGAATGACAGACAGGAGGGACAGCCTCCCAAGCTGCCCCACAAGGTCTCAATGCCACAAAATAGGTAAGTTTGCACCTCAGAAGGTAGTTCCTTACAAGACAGGGACATCCTTCCCTCTTTTATCTGGCTTATTCCTGCTGAGCAGATCTCCGAAGACTTCTGACATCCCAAACGCTTACCTTGGAATTAACCGTACCCCGATTACAGTAGAGTTTAGCATTTGTTTTTATGTTGTTGGGGTCTATCCCCAAGGCTTCTGTGTACAGTTCATATGCTAGCTTGTAATTTCCTTCCTTAAATGCTTTATTCCCGTCTTCCTTTTTGGCTTTCAGGGCTTTGGCATTCTAGAGAAACGCAAGGTGTGGTCAGTTCAACCCAGAAAGCCTCAGTTCTCTCAACAGTGAGGATAGTATTTTCAATTTCTTCAATCCCAGCAGTCTGATAGGACAGTCCCCCACCACTTAGACTGCTCAGGGATGCTCTGACAAAGTGACAAATGGAGCTGTCACAGTTCTTCTGAGTCTCAATTCTTCTAGTCTAGCCAGCATCATTATCCTCCTCTCTTCCACTTAGTACCAGGGATGGAACCCAGGCCCCAGGCATGATAAACAGACACCCTACCACTGAGCTAGAGCCTAGTTTCACTCATATCTTAAGATATGAAAGGAAGCTTTATTCCCACTCTGATTCTTAGGTCATCATGCCAAGAACTTACTCTGCAAGCAACACAAGCCTTCTCGTGGTCAGGAGCCATCCTGAGAGCCTGCACAAAAAACTGAACGGCCTTCTCAATACAATCTTCATAATAAAGGCAAAGACCACGGACATACAGAGCATCAGCATTGGTGGAATCCATTCGTAAAATGTCACTGCAATAAAAAGAACACATTCAGCTGTGATCTGGAATGTCCTGACCATTCCTACAATCTGTGGTCAGACTGTTCCTCGATCATGGCTCTAGTATTCAAAGTACTCACAGGTAAACAGATTCCTAAGAAATACTCCCAAATCTTGTTAAAATAAACTACCTATAGTTATCGGTAACTATAAATTTTTCTTTCTTCATTCTCCCCACCTCCAGCAGTACCAGGGATTAAACCCAGGACCTTGTCACGAGAGGCAAATATTTTACCGCTGAGCCCAACCTCGCTCCCCTACCATTGTTACCCAACACATTTCTTGAGTCTCATAATCTTTTCTTTTGTGTTTCCAAGACAGAATTTCTCTGGGTAACAGTCCTGGCTGTCCTGGAACTCACTTTGTAGACCAGGCTGGCCTTGAACTCACAGAGATCCACCTGCCTCTGCCTCCCAAGTACTGGGATTAAAGGCATGCGCCACCACCACCTGGGTGTGCCTCACAATCTTTTATTGGACTAGAAGGATGGGTTGGAAAACTAATGCCCATAGGGTAAGTCCTTTCTTTTAATATTTTTTATTTCTTTTTCCCCTTATAGTTTGGTGATAGGTGTTTGGTAATAGGGACTAAACTAAAGGCTTAGCACAAGCTAAGCACAAAGTCTACCAATGAGCCACACCATGCCAGAACTTCTGCAGCTGCCTCTCTACCACTCCTATGGTACTGGACTGAAGCCAGGCTACACAAGCACTTTATTGCTGAGCTACATCCCTAACCCTGCCACTGGATCATGTAAATAAAATTTGATTTATACCAACTCAGCTATTATCTGTGGCTGCTTCTGCACTATAATGGCAGAGGGCAGAGCTGAGCAGTTGCAATAGAGACCCGGGACCTGCAAAGGATAAAATAGTTACTATATAGATAGCTAAAGAGTTTCCTGGAGTAGAAAGGACTGCATTCAAACAAACAAACCCAGGCCAGTGAGACGTCTCACCAGCTAAGAGCATTAGCTGCCAAGCCTGACCACCTAAATTCAATCCCCCAAACCTTCCATAGGGTGGAAGGAGAGAACCAACTCCCAAAGAGTTGTCCTTCTATCCTAGATATACATGAAATTAAAGGTTAAAACAAACACACACTCATTAAATTCTTTCACATACGCTCAAGCACTGCTGCACTGCTACATCCTTCGTACCTTGTGGGTCTTGGATCTAATCTGATTTAACCTTTGGCTTTAACTCCAGGAAGGTCTGAACAAGCCTAGCTGACACACCCACAGCTCTCATGCAGCTGTGGGGAGCAGCCAGCCAGCACCTGCAGTCCTATCTGCATCTCAGTGATGAATTGGCCAGACTGCATACCTGGCCACAAACTGTGCTTCTGGGTATCGACCTAGCATTGCTAAACATTCTGCTTTGAGGATTTTGAAGCGATGGCAGGCAGGGGCGAATTCCAGGGCACGGTCCATGCAGAAAACAACCTAAGGGAAGAAGAAAGCAAATAAGCTCTTCATCTTGGACTCCAGAAATGTCTTCACTTGAGTTTGGTCACAACAGACTCAATGCTCAGACATTACCTGGGTTCACTGCTTAGTGGTAAAGTAATATCAAAGTTTATACATATTCATTCAATGAAAACAATAAAATGAGAACAGCAGAGTCATATAATGACAGCTAACAATAAGTACTTTATTAGCCCACAGAATCAATAAGTGATATCATTACCTTTATTTTAGTGATGAGAAGACTAAGAAATAGAGAACCAAGCAAGGTTCTAGGTCACCCAAATTCTACCTTACATACAGCAGGACTCCAGAGCCTCTAACCTTAACCAAGCTAAGCAGCCTCCATGGTGAACCCACAGTAACTAGGATCAAAGCTCACATTCTTCTCACAGACACTGTTATTTACCACTTTCAAAGTTTGTAAGGCTTAACCTGCTAAGCAAGACAAGAATGGCAAGAATAACCTGGCACTGAATCAGTGTTGCACATATTACAGAAACTGCTGTCTTCCTTCTTTTCCTGTGACAACAGCTTCACCTACTTAAAAGATTGTGTGCGTGTGTGTGGGGGGGGGGGGGCGGTGATAAGCCTGGAGAAATGGCTCAGTGTTTCACAGCTAACTATTGGGTTGGCCCTTCTTACATTTACCTCACTACAGAAGTTTCAGTGAAAGTCCATTTGGAAGGAGTCTAGCGGCTGTCACATTACTACTCCCTACAGGCTGCTGTGTGTAAATCTCAAGCCCAGGATCTCACACATCTACCAAAGCTGCAGTGAGTTCACTCTTTCAGCCACATAGGTCTCCATGAGTTCACGCCCCTTTCTCCTTTCACAACTTTGTTCTCTGAGCTTTCATTTCTATTTAGCTGCTATTCCTGGGATAGCCTCACTAAATCACATTCTCCCTAAGAATAGCGGACCAAAGGAGAAATCTGGGGACACCACTACCTCTAAGACTCAGAATATGAATTCTAAAAGCAATGAAAGATAACTTTCATCAATGCACACTGCTATAATGGTATACTCTATAACTCTAAAGTAGAATGCACAAATGTTCCATGTACTACTGTGGAAAGACCTCCAAGACCTATTCAGTGAGGAAAAAAAAGTACGGAATATGAATAGTACACTACCTTTCATGCAAACAAAACTAAAAATCTGTATCTGATGTATGCACAACAACATGGTACAAGAAAGTGGAAGATACATCAACTGTGGACAGGGCTAGAGAAACAGGTCAATGGTCGAGCTCTCACCTGCCATGCTTGACACTGGGGACAGGGAGCAGAGAGAGGAGTAAAAACTAGGCCAACTTTTTTTCATACCTTTTAGCTTTTGCACATGAATAAGACCTATTCAAAAATTGAGATTAAAAACCCAAGATGGGTGCAGTAGCAAGCACATCTCTGAGTTCAAGGCCAGCCTGGTCTACAAGGTGAGTTCCAGCACAGTCAGTGCTATATAGAGACCTTGACTCAAAAAACAAAAAAGCCTGGCAGTGGTGGCACACGCCGAGCACTGGGGAGGCAGAGGCAAGCAGATCTCTGAGTTCCAGGATACCCAAGGCTACATAAAGAAACCTTGTTTCAAAAACAAAAACAAAAAACCCACAAGCAAGAAAGTGAAAACTGAAACACTGAGCTGTTCACTGAGACTTTTTGTGCTGCCAAGACAGCAACGGTGAGATGGCGGCGCTCCTTCAGTGGCACAGGTCCCTGCAAGTTTCAGGGACAGTAACGACCACTGAAGTATCAAGTAGGTGGAGCTGTGGTACTGATTTCTTCAAACAGAAGGAGAAGGAGAAGGAGAGGAAAAAGCCAGTCACCATTTCAGCGGCCACACCCTCTGGCTTCCCGAGGACAGCGTTCTATGCAGAGCCGGCTCTGCTCGTGGTGCGGAGCATCAGCTGGAGGCTCAGTGCTTCGCCTCCCACCCCCACGCGTCCCCAGTGGGGACAGCTGCAGGCAAACAAGATCTTTGTTTCTTCCAAGTTCATCTGTTTCCCCTGCCAGGATCATAATTCTTCATTTGTGACATCACCATGAGCTACAGTGGGGGGGCTGGGATGTCAGAGACAGAGGATTCTGTCACAAACTCAGGATGCTGGCTCAGAGTAGGCAAGAGAGAAAAGAAATCCAAAAGACTGCTTTCAAGACAAAGCTTTTGCCTATGTGAGCCTCAGAAAAAACGTGACAGTAGTTAGAACTGCTCTCCAAACACGCACACACACACGCACACAACAAACAGCATGAATCACACTACAAAGACATTATGATTATCAAAGCCAGCCAGCAGGAGGAGGATGATTGAGTATCGGGACTCTGCACAAGCTCGTCAGACGTATTAATTCCCGAGTAAAGGCCCTCCAATATGAGGGTTAAGACGGATGCTTACTTGTTCCCCAAAACATTTACTCAACACTTGCTACTGAAAGCCCTGAGCAAACTCCTACATTTGAGGCAACAACTTCCTCCCCTGGACTGAAATCTCTTCGTCAAATGGACCCTAAAAAAAAATCTCCCGATTCGGATTTTTGGTATCTGCTGGCCTTCCACTTCCTGCTTTGATTCTTCAGTGAAAGCTAGTTCTCTTTACCATCTAAGAAACAGAGGGACCAACACTTCATGCTTAACTCCAAGATCTAGAAAGATCCTGGAACTTTCATACTAAATTTTCAGATACATCAACCCCCTTTAACACACAGATTGTCAAAAACTCCCACACACTCTATTGTTTATTAAGGTCTAACACCAAGCTGGGTATAGTGGCAGCAAGAGGGTTGCCAAGTCTCAGGCAAGCCTGGACTACACAGCAAGACCCAAAACACCATCCGAAAGACAGTGGTGGCTCAGGCTGCTGCCCAGCACTCCGGACACCGAGGCTGGGAGACCACTGCACGACGGTGTGGCAACAGATTACACACACTCTCCAAAAACATAAATAAGGGCTTCTCCACACTCTGATTTATAGCGTCTATTCCACAGAAGAGTTTAACTCATAATCAGAGAAAAATGGATTATTCAACCCCTGTATTTATTTCCAAGTGCTTTTCCTTCATTAATCAGTACAGTCTTGAGATACTACTTTACATAATCAATGGGAATAAGCAAGTTGATTTTTGCTTTTTATCAAAAAGCCAAATATAATTAAGAAAATAAACTTTTAAGAGAGAAAAAATTAAAAGCCAAATTCAAGTGACACTGTACCATGCTAGGTTTTTCTGTACTAGAACAGTACCGAGGAGGGGAGGCTCCATCACTTCTACCTTACCTTCCGGAAATCTCGCTTTTCAAAATCCACTTCCGCTATTTTCTCATATTCCATGACTGCATTGGCGTTCTTGAACTACACCGGAAAAAAATACATTAAGTTTAGGTTGACCAATCACACAAGTCACTAAGACCTTGATGAATTTGTTCTTTCAAGAATATCAGTGAGGCCAGGTGTGGTGGCACACACCTGTAAACCCAGCGCTGGGGAGGCAAAGGCAGGCAGATCTCTTGAGTTTGAGGCCAGCCTAGTCTATGTGGTGAGTTAAAGGACAGCCAAGGCTACACGTTGAGACTGTCTCAGCAACAACAACAAAATACCCGAAGCTGGGCATTGTGGCAGATGCCTTCAATCCAAGCACTTAAAAGACAGAGTCAGGTAGATTTCTGAGAGTGTGAGGCCACTTAGCTACACAATGAAACCCTATCTCAAAAGAGAAGGGGAAAAAAGTCATATCAAAGAACCAGGCATGGTGTACATGTCTATAATACCAGTACTCAGGAGGTTGAGGCAGGAGAATATCAAGTTTGAGGTTAGCCTGAATTACACATTGAGTTAGATAGCTTGAGATACAGAGAGATCTTGTCTCAAAAAATCCAATTAAAAATGGGAGAGGCATGGAGCGGGATATAGGAGAGATGGCTCAGTGGTTGGGGCTCTGGCTGTTCTTCTTTAGTACTGAGTTCAGTCCCAGCACCCCTGTTAGGAAGCTTCCAACTTGTAACTCCAGCTCTAGGGGATTTGACGCACTCTTTTGGCTTCTGTAGGCATGAATATACAGGTGGCATATATAAACAAACAAACAAACAAACAAACAAACAAACAAAGCAAGGTTAAGGAGATGACTCAGTGTGTGAACTGAGATCAAATCCCAGAACCCATGCTAAAACAGACATGGCTGTGTGTATACGCGAACCCAGTGCTGCTATGGCAAGGTGGGGTGGGAAAAGTAGACTCCCTAGTAGCTGGAGTGTCATCTAGCCTGGAGTGAGTATGTAGAAGCAAGCAAGAGACTCTGTCTTGCTGGGCATGGTAATGCACACTTTTTTTTTTTTGGTTTTTCGAGACAGGGTTTCTCTGTGTAGCTTTGCGCCTTTCCTGGAACTCACTTGGTAGCCCAGGCTGGCCTCGAACTCACAGAGATCCGCCTGGCTCTGCCTCCCGAGTGTTGGGATTAAAGATGTGTGCCACCACCGCCCGGCTGGTAATGCACACTTTTAATCCCAACCCTTGAGACCCTTGAGGGGCAAAGGGCAGCCTGGTCTATATTAGTGAGTTCCAGGCCAGTTAGGGGTACATAGTGAGACCCTCATCTCAAAGACAAAAACTGGAGACCCTGTTCCAAACAAGGTGGAAGGTGAGAATTGACCTTTAAGACAACAACCCTGATCTCTAACATGATTACCAAAGCCAGTGCAAGCCTGCCCTCATAAAAACAAGAACATGTACACACATAAGTTTAAAAACAAAAACAAAATAAAACCACAAAACACACTGATTTCTAGTACACACATAAACACACACACACAGTAAGGAAAATTAGAATTAAATTGAATATTTCCTAAAAATGCTGGTGAAGGATGAGGCCAGTTAGCCTGGGCTACATGGAGACATTCTTTTTTTGTTTGAGACAAGGTCTCATGTACCCTGGGCTAGCCTTACACTTACTATGTAGCTGGGATTCCAAAGTATGCACCACCATGTATGGGTTATTGGGAATGGAGATTGAACCCAGGGTCTCATCCATGCCTGGCAAGCACTCTGCCTGCTGAGCTACATTCCCAGCCCTGAGACCCTATCTTTTAAGAGAAAACAGGAAAGAGCAAGACCCAAACTTTATGCTTAATTTGAACTTCTTGTTAGGAAGACAGAAGCCATACAACGAGTTACACAAAATACAGACAATGCAGGCTAGGAGTTGGGCAGTTTTGAGATGCTCACTAAAATGCATCTAGGCACCAACTGAATGAAGGCAGAACTGAAAGATGTGTGCTACCAACTTAAGCCAGATTTGAACACACTCTAATTCTTTTTGACAGCACCAAGGTCTGAACCCCGGTCTCAGAACATGCTAGACAAGTGCTCTATAACTGAGCTACATCCCAGCCTTGAATTTACTCAAATGCTTTAACTTTACTCAACTTAGTTCCTTGAAGCATCTGCCCATGCGATAGCCAGTCATCTCAGAAACCTTCCACTTTTTACAGACTCAAAACCCATTCAACAGTTAAGGAAACAGTCCCAGAGACTATGAGATTTGCCTTAAGTCAGCTAAGTGTGGCTGCTGGTGAAGCGGGACTGTCAGTCCTGTCTTTTGGGCCACTACTCCTTCCAGATGCACCACACCATCACCTCTCATACTAGCAGATCAGACCTACCTCCTGTTGTGCCTGGGCATTTTTATGATCCAGTTCTAGGGCTCTTTGGAAACTGCGACATGCTGCCATTGCATTCCCAAGTGAGAGGTGGCATTTGCCTTCTCGGAGGTGTCCCTAAGAGAAAGAGCACAGAGGGAAGGAAAGGAGTATGACTGCAGAGGCAGAAAGAAATCAACACCAACAACAAATACTCCATAAACCAACACACGGTGAGAAGGCTAGGGGAGTGGTTCTCAAGGGGAGCACTTGCTCTTCAGGGGACATTTGTCACAATCAGGAGATGGTTGTGGCTGTCACAATGGAAAGAAGAAGCGCTCCTGATGGTTAGCAGCTACAGGGCAGATACTGTGCAGTATCTGCACTGCTCAGGACAGCACTCTAGAGAATGATCTGCAGACTGGGAAAACCGGGGCTAGAGTAACACAACGGTAGACACTTAGTCTTCACCAAAGAGCCACACTACATACCCGGACAAAACTGTCATCCAATCTTACTGACTGCTGTGCATCTCCGAGAGCTTCCCGGAACCGTCCAAGCATCATCAATGTGGCTGCTCGATTACCATAATAGCTAGCATTTTTAGGACACATATCTATAGGAAAAGTAAGATAACACAAAAAAGTTCAGCACGGAGGGCTAGAGAGATGGCTCAGTGAGTAAGAGCACTTGATGCTCTTACAGAGGACTCGGGTTTGATCCTAGCACCTATATGGTGGCTCACAAGCATCTGTAAAGCCTGTTCCAAGGGATCTGATATGATCCTCTTCTAATTTTTGTGGGGACCATGTACATACATGGTGCACAAGCATACATACAGAACACTCAATGCACATAAAATTTAAAAATATAAAAATATATGCCGGGTGGCGGCGGCACACGCCTTTAATCCTAGCACTTGGGAAGCAGAGGCAGTCGGATCTCTGTGAGTTCGAGGCCAACCTGCTCTACAGAGCGAGATCCAGGACAGGCACCAAAACTACACAGAGAAACACTGTCTCAAAAAACAAACCAACAAACAAAAAGTTAAAAAAAAAAAAAAAAGTTCAGCTGGGTATGGTGGTTCACACCTTTAATCCCAGAACTCCAGAGACAGAAATAGAAGATCTTTTAAGTTTAAGACCAGCCTGGTCTATGGTAGCCAGTTCCAAGTCAGCCAAGGCTACATAGTGAGGCTGTCTCAGACAAAACCCAGGCTACTGATTTAAAACTAGAGGGCCATGTCTCAGAGAACTACTTCAAGGGAGGCCTGGAGAGTTGTCTCAGTATTTACACTTGTCATACAGTGAGACTCAGCATCAAGATGTCCAGAACCCAAGTAAATGCTGGGCAAGCATGGTGACTTGCCTGTAACTCCAACCTCAGAGGGCACAGATAGGGGACTCCCTGAACAAATTAGCTATCAACTAGCTCTAGATTTGACTGAGAGACTCTGCCTCCATGACTAACGTGGAAAAGCAATTGAGGATGATCCCTACAGCAAAGAACTGAGATAAACCTCGATGTCCATAGAGATGGGATTCTGTTCAATTAAGGAAGATGCAATCACAAAATGTGCTGAAAACCGAGGGACCTAGAATGTGTAATATTAAGCGAGATCACATAATCTCAGAAAGAAAAAAAAAACCTACATGGTCTCCCTCATGTGCAAATCCTAGCCTATAACTTCTATATACATGTAAACAAATGAACACACATGTAAGTATAGTACAACATGCAGAAAAGAAACAAGAAAGGGTTAACTATTTGGGCATGAGTAAAGACTAAATGCAGATAATGGACATAAGTTATAAAAGAGGATATAAACCTAAAAGCTTATCTAGTTCTCATTTTGTCATGGAGTTTTTTGGTTTTAGTGGTATTTAAGTATATTAAAAATGTATTTGACAGTAAAAGTGTAAAATCTAATTAATGCTCCACAGCTTCAAAATTCCTATTCTAACTGTAAAGTCTCGTTAATTTAGGTATGTGATTTTTTTTCAATAAAGTTAATTTAAAAAACAAACAGGGCCAGCTTTAGCAGATAAAGGCATTTGTCAAGCTCCATGACTTAAGTTACATTCCATATGGTCCACATGCTGAAGGAGAGTACCAACTCCAGCAAGTTATCTTGACTTCCACATGTGCCACAGCAAGCACACATGAATGCACACACACACACACTAATAACAATAATAGAAATAAAAGGCTGAGGGGTGAACGAGAAGGAGAGCAAGCAGAAACCCTGGACTGCATGTAATCCCTTCCCATGCTGACACTCTCTCTCTGTGGAAATGGAGAAGAGCAATGACACGTCCAGTTTTAAAAGTTATGGTTTTAGGGGCTGGCCTGTAGTACAAAGGTACAGCCTTTCTACACAGGCATTCAGATCTGATTTCATCTCCAGCGCCTCAACAGGACACAACAAAACAAGAGCTCTTGCTGTGTGTGTTCAAGACCATCTTCAACTACAAAATCAAGTTCAATGCTGGTTTACATGAAACTGTCATAAAAATAAATAAAATATGCTGGTAAATTAAAGCATGGAGAGAAGACTCAATTTTATCCTCAAAGGCCATTTCCTAAGATAGAAAAAGGAAGCACCAACAATCAGATGCATATGCTGGGCATCTCAACTAGAAAAAAATCACTGATCCCAAGACGATTGATTAGTCATGCGCTCACCAGCTCACTGAGCAAAAGGTGCTTCATAGGCAGAAACCACCTACAGCAGTGTCTGGCAAATAAACCTATCTACTGTGGTTACCAGGTCCTTCTCACCTATGGCTTTTGTGTAGTAGTTGTAAGCTTCATTATAGTCCTTCTTAGCATAGTATGCGTTCCCTTGTTCCTTGAAGGATTCTGCTTCCCTGGAAAGGAAAAGGAGAGTCACATTATTATACTTCAGGATGATCCCTATAACCTCACTGGAGCAGTTTTAGGTCTAGGGCCAAGCTTCAAGTTAGTATGATACTGGAAGTGATTTACAGATCTGTCCAGCAGGCTGACGGACCCAAAGGAGTCCAAAAGAAATAACCCAGCCTATTCACATTCTATTCAGAGACATTCAAACTAAATTAAAAGGACTCCTTTCAGATAGGCATAGTAGTTCACACCTAAAACTCCTCAATTTGGGGAGGCTCAGACAGAAGGAATTGCTTCGAATTTGAGGACACCCTGTGCTACACAGTACGTTCCAGGCCAGCCTGGGTTACAAACTGAGACTGTTTCAAAAACACAATACAATACAACAAAGTCTGCCAGGTATGGTGTCCAAAGCCTGTATCCCGTACTTCGGATACAGAGTCAAGAGATCAGGATTTCAAATTCAAGCCTGGTTACATTAAGTTTGAGGACAGCCTGCATTATCTGAGATCTACTCTCAAAACACCAAACCAGGAGCTGGAGAGATGGCACAGTGGTTAAGAACAGTTGTTGCTCTTGCTTCCAGAGGACCTGGGTTCAGTTCCCAGCACCTACATGGTAGCTCACAACCATCCATAACTCCAGCTACAGGGAATCCAACGGCCTCTTCAGACCTCTGAAAGTATCAGAGTGGTGCAAATCCATACTTGCAGGCAAAACATTCATACACATAAAATGAAGTAGAAATAAATCTTAAAAAACAAAACAAAACAGCGAAAACCCACCAAAACAGTAACAACAATACAAACTAGTTCATGCTGTAGCCTTTCATCTTGCTTGTTATTCCAGCCTACGGTCACCCTCCCACAGGGGACATTTAGACATTCCCTCATACAGCCGGTTTTCCTTTGCCTCTGCTGTTGAGAGTGCAAATCTCTAGGGCCTTGCACACACCACACACATGCTTTGTAAGTGGCCACTGAAAGTCAACACTGAATATTTCCAGTGTGTCACAACTGCTGTCTCTTTTTGGTTTTGGTTTTGAAGGGCTGGGTTTGAGAGTTTGGGACAGTGTCTTAACACGGAGGCTACCCTTGAATTTGTGGCAGTTCTGCTGTCTCCTCCCAAGTGCTAGGCTTGCAAGCTTGTGACACTTCTAAATTTGCAAACTTCCAGGAAAAACATTTTCAGGTAATCCACTGAGGGCAACTGACTTCTCAATACAAAACAGGTCACAGCCTTCAGATCTTAATACTACAGTCTCCTGAAAAGTGTTTCCCCATTTGTCACTGGAAGAACACTACAAAGTATGCGACAAAGGATCAAAAGCATATTGGTGTGGAAGGTGGAATGGAGTGACAGCAGAGACTCAGAATGCTGGAGGAGGTCCTTACCGCCCAGCGTTCCCTCTTTACACCACGTTATCTGTGGTGCTGGCTGGCCTTCTCACCATCCACCCACTACCTGGGTGCAAGTCAAGCACAACAAACAGCATTTGAAAAGAGCAAAACGCCGCACACCTTTAATCCCAGCACTTGGGAGGCAGAGGCAGGCGGATCTCTGTGAATTCGAGGCCAGCCTGGTCTACAAAGCGAGTTCCAGGAAAGGCACAAAGCTACACAGAGAAACCCTGTCTCGAAAAACCTAAATAAATAAATAAATGAATGAATGAATGAATGAATGAATGAATAAAAAAAATTAAAAAGAAAAAAAGAAAAGAAAAGAGCAAACCAGGGCTGGAGAGACAGACGGCTCAGCATTAAGAGCACTGGCTGCTCTTCCAGAGGACCTGGGTTCAATTCCCAGCACCCCCATGGCAGCTCATGACTGTCTGCTGTCTGTAACTCCAGTTCCAGAGGATCTGATACCCTCACACAGACATACATGCAGGCAAAACACTGGTGCACATGAAATAAAAATAAA
>CABHPH010133029.1:1599-21940 GCA_902168325.1 Peromyscus nudipes
AAAAGCCTCCATTTACACGAGCCCTTGATTTTTGGTAATGTTTTTCACATTTCCTCACTAGTACTAGTAAGTACTTCATAACTCACAATTTTACAGTATAAAATTTTGTTATGTAAAACTGTAACATTTGTATGGACAAATAGTCTAAAACTATGTAAATACCCGGTGTCCCAAAATCTTTTACCTGTTTATGATCCCTGGGAATTGTTGCCAGAAGCAGTAGCATTGGTGCAAAATGGAGACCTTTGTGACCTTTGACTCCTTAGAGAAGTTGTCATAAAGAGCCTCCTTTCTCCCATCTTACTTGCTTGATTGCTTTTTATAAATATGAATTCATGAATTATGTTTAGTGTGTTATCATGCATTAATGTCATTCATTTTAATGTTCAGATTATCTTAGCATTAGCCTGACTTCTAGCTTCCAGGGAAAGAAGCACTAATTCAAGAAGTAATGAGTATTTTCAGTCCACTTAGCATGTGATTGCACAAGAAGCACCCAGATTGGGCCCCAGGTTCATCATCCCTATCCGATTGCCTGGTAATGATGATGACCAGTGGACTGTATTGAAGTAACAGAGCTGTATGAACCTGTAGGTTGTCCTTAGAGTTAAAACACATATGTTCCAAAATTTACCTTCTGGATCCGGAGAGATGGCTCAGTGGTAAAGAGCACTCGCTACTCTTGTGGAAGACCTGGATTTGGTTCCCAGCATCTACACAACAACTTAGAGCCACCTGTAATTCCTGGACTAGTGACTGAAACCCACCGTCTTCTGCCTCTACAGTTCCTGCACATACAGAAAACTCAAAAAGACGCCTGGTACACGTAAACTAAATAAATGTATAAAAATGTAAAACTTGTCTTCTTAGCGTGGAAGGGAAGGAGTGCTCTTTTAGGGACTTGTCCTCTGGTAGACATCGGGAGAGAAAGGCACACCTCACTCAAGTCCTGGAAACCATACTGATGAGGGATGCTGTGCCCCCACATTCACACTACCATTTGCAAATCCTCACCTTTCAAAGAGGTGCTTTCAGCGCCTGCTTCCCTGGACCATGGAGACGTAGCAGTAGTTTCAGCTGTGGATGCTCATCTACTAATGTTCTCCTTGGTCAAACGTAACTCTATGGATACCCAAACAAAAGTTAGGTAGGTTGAGCTTTCTGCACCAAAAAAATAAATGTTTTTTGTTGACCTGCAGGAGTGGGTTTTGGTCAGATAACTTCCTTAGTCTCCTTAGAAGTCATTTCTAGACAAATTATTGTTAGCACTTTGGCTATTTGTAGTTTGTGACTTTTATGTTCATAAAAATTCCATATGTACATGGTATTTGTGTTGTTTAGTAACCTTGTTCAATTTATTTGCATTTTAATCAGTAATCCTTTTTTCTGTAAGGTAATTTCATTTGCCCTTCTTTTGTCTTACTTTATTTCCCCTTACTTCATCCTATTAAGAATGGAGGGTTTTGTTTGTTTGTTTGTTTTTTCTTATAAGAAAACATCATAAGAACACTCAAACTCTCATGGACACAGAATGAGGCACACCTCACTTCCTTCCCTCTGTGAAAGCCACAGCCAATGTGTAAGATGGAAAAGAGGACACCTGCTGATTTAAACTCTGATCCTGAATACCTCAGCCACAAATGGGCATCAGAGAGTGAGTGGAGTAGAGTGGGTGGGTATGTCAGCTCAGTGTTTACAGAATCAGAAAGATTTCTCAACTGGGTGCTTCGTGTGTGTGTGTGTGTGTGTGTGTGTGTGTGTGTGTGTGTGTGTTTCTTTCATTTTGGACTGTCTGTGTGCTCTGCAACTTCCGACATTTGGATAGATAGGGGATGGTAGAACTAGACGTCTCTATTTTTAAAAGCTCAGTCAACTTCTGACATTAATGTTCTACAACTCTATTGTGGCCCATTGCTTTCTCTGCTGTCCCGGATGGGTGTCAGACACCATTGCAAAGAGTCTACCTACTGCTGGAGTCCCCGTCTGTACCAGGTGATGTCCTGGTGATTTGTTCCCTGGTCTCACCACTTACCTACAAAGCCCACTGAACAATGTGTCATCAGTGGGGGTTTTTCCTTTATTTCCATCAGTGGTGTTTAAGATAGCTTCTTCAGAGCTATCCTGGCCATTGTCTGCTACGGTGCTTAGGCTAGTATCTGCGAAGTCTTCTTGGTTGGAGGTGACATCTGAAGATTGTCTGGTGAGAGGCCATTGTCCCACAGATCTCCAGTGTTCCCTATAGAAGGACAGGGCCATGGAACTTGTGATCTGTGCAAGCTTCAATCTAGGTACTCCAAGCTTGCCCATGGCTAGATGCCAGGCCCTGTGGCGAACAGAAAGGCTACATCAGTGCCTCTAATGCTCGACACCTGCTACCAATTAGTTCACACCTGCCATGTGCTGTCCTGTCCCTCCCACTCTCTCTCCCATGGGCTATCCTTTTAAAAAACACTGACCATCAGAAAGGTTCCGATTCTGACCTAGATCTCCATGTATCTTTATAAGCTCTGAAAGAAATGTTGATGAATTCTCTGGATAATAAATAAGAGGTCAACTTTCACCCATTCTCTCTATTTAAATATAGATAAATGCCACATCCTTTCTGACACTGAAAACTTCTCAGATGCTTCACACACACACACACACACACACACACACACACACACTCAGAGCCAGTAGGACCATGGGAACATCATTCATGGTACCCCAAACAGTATTTATCAGGCATTAGAGTCTGCGAAGTATTTGCCGAACACATACTCAAAACCAGAAAGATCGGCAGCTGAGTACATTTCATTTTCACTTCCCATCTCATGAGATTATTCCAATTATAACTTTGAATCCAGCAGACCTAAACACCTCAGTATGTCCCAGTGTTGATTGAGTGCTGATCAGGCATTAGTCCCTTCCTGACTATGCACACTAGTGCACACAGTGACCTGCTAGATCCAGATACACAAATGTGTCCTTAGTACAGACAACTAGCTAGAGGATTGATTCTAGATTGAAGGATGCCACGGAAGGTTAAGTGGTACCTTCAGTTCTGCCTGAAATATCTTGAGGTTGTTTCTTAGAGAGTTACCTGCTGACAATGCGCCCTACCAATTTCCCTTGCTATATTGCCATAAAGGTTACTGTAAATTCCGCCAGTATTTATTGAACACCTGCAAGATTTATGCACCGACCTCTTCTTAAGTTATTTACCACTTTCCCTGATAAACAGGAACATCAATACAGATTGAAAATTTGAAAATTGAAAGTATGGAGTGCCTGGGTCTCCAGCAGTCCCTGAAAGGAAGAATCCTGGAAGGTGGAGAGGACAGAGGAGCTATTTTAGACGAGTCAGAATTGCAACTGGGCTAAATGGGGGAGGAAAAGATGATTGGAGAGAGAGTGGGATGCAGGGTAGGCAAAAGCTAGAATGGGACATTCATCCTGTATTTGAGTCACAGGCACGGTTTTATGTTGGGAAGAGCAGAGCTAAGGTCTGAGAGCTCCGCTCTAGGGCAGAATGCTCTAGAATGGGGCTGGGAAGCAGTGGGTTGGCTCCTCAGGACCAAGTTCCACTGCACCTTCGTCCACTCCAGGCCTGTGACACTTGCTGTCATACAAACTCTCCATGCCAGGATATCCTCGTTTACATGATGAACGAAGCGACGAGTTTCATAAGTAATAAAAGAAATAACAGGCAGATGAGATGTTGAGCACATTCACGCTTAGCAAGGAAGAAGAGTGGAAGCCGCTCTGGAAAGTTGGCTTTGACAGTCATTGGTTGATGGAACCTTTGTGGGTTGCTGTTCACCTGTGTGGCATTAAAGACAGGGTGTGAGAAGTGGCACCCAATGGCTGGATTCTGGACACGGGAAGGTACAGTGATGTGCAAGAGTGCTGTGTTGAGCAAGACCATTCTGTGTCCACCACACCTGCAGGTCACAGATTTGAGCAACAAATCACATTTAAATTATTTGACTGCGGTTGTTGGGAGTGTTTGGTAGCCACGGAGAACCATAATTCTGGTCAGTGGGAGGAAGTAAATGATGTGGCCAGAGCTAGAAGTTTGTTCGCTTTATTTATTTTTTGTTAACATTTTATACTGTACCCAGAAGCTACTGTAATGACGGGGATGAGATAGAGAATCAATCTGAATAAATCTAAATAGAAAATAACTATGAATATCCCTAGAAGAATGGCAGAACCTGATTTTAATGAATAATGCATGCTAATTCTCGTTGGGGAGTAAATAAAGAAAACGGAACATTGCTCCCTCTGTGGAAACAGTTCTCTTTCTCTTGTTTTTTTAAATTAATTTTTTAAGTTAGCATGCAATGTAATGAGTTTTGTCATGGTGTTTTCATACATACATGTCATACTCTGTTCTAATTCATACCCCTTCCCCAGTGACCCTGGGTCCCCTTAGCCACCCACTGGTTCCCTTCTGTGTAGAGTTCTCTGTTTTTGCCGTCACACTATCTATGTGTACCATTATTCTCCCTTAAGGTCTGTTTCTTCCTGTTTTCTGATGGTCCCTCTTCTGGTTTCATAGCCTCCATATGCACAGTATAAACACAAGAATATACACATACATCTGTATTTTAAATTTAGGTTCTATACACGAAAAAAAAACCATGGTATTTTTCTTTCTCAGTTGGACTTATTTCCTTTAACATACTGTACAGTGTAATTCATTTTCTTGAATATGTTGTCTTAGTGTTCTGTTGCTGTGAAGAGACACCATGACCACAGCAACTCTTACAAAAGAAACTGTCTAGCTGGGGCCCCTTTTTCCCATTCGGGGGACTGGGTCCTTTACTCTGGTGGTGGTTTCCTTTGCTGTCCAGAAGCCTTTTGATTCCATGCAGTTCCATTTTTCAGGTCTTGGAATTATTTCCTGTGTCTTAGAGTGTTTTACCTGCGTCTCCCCTAAAAGATTCTGTTTGAGGCATTACATTAGAGTCTTTGGTCTATTTTAAATTGATTTGTGTGCAGGCTGGGGGACATAGCTATAATTTTATTCTTTCACGGGTGGTGTGGGGGTCTAGTTTTGCCTCTACTGTTCGTTAAAAAGGCTATCTTCAGTGTATATGTTTGACACTGTCGTCAAGTTAGGTGACTGTAGCTGTCACCTATTTTACAGCCCTTCACCCCATCTTCCAACTTTTTACAGACTTCTCAACCCCTCTTCCACAGTGGTCCCTGGGTCTTAAAAGGGGGTGATGCAGATGCCTTGTTTAGGGCTGAGCCCGCAACCATCACTTATTCTCAGCCTCTTGGGCTGCCGTGAGTCGCCAGCGTCCATTGTACGGAGAGGCTTCTCTGATAAAGGCGAGAAGCATTCCTTTATTCTGTTAGTTTAAGTAACTTTTTAGTGTCACTGCTGTGCTCCTTGGTTACTGTGGTTCTGTAATGTAATTTGAGACCAGTATTGTGATACTTTGAGCATTTCTCTTTAACTAGGGATTGCTTTGAGGTTTGGTTGTTTTGTTTTATAAGAATTTTTGGACAGTTTTTCTCTTGTTCTATGAAGAATGGCTATGGGATCTGATTACATTGAATCTGTAGATTACTTTCAGTAACATCGTTATTATAACAATATTAGTTCTGTCAATCCACGAGCATGGGTGATCTTTGCATCTTCTAGTGCCGTCTTCAATGTTTCTCATTGGTGTTTTAAATTTTCCAGTGTGTGTGTGTGTGTGTGTGTGTGTGTGTGTGTGTGTGTGTGTGTGTATTACTTCATTAGATAAGTTTAGTCTTAGGTATTTTTAAAGTATTGTAGCTAATTAAATTTGTTCTTAGACAATTCCACCCACGCACACAATGTATAGTAGTGACCACTCTGACCCCCCACTCCCTTCCTACCATGCTGCCCACCCCCCTCCCCACAAATCTCTCTCTCTCTCATTCATGTCTCTTGTTTTGTTTTACAACCTACTGAGTTTTAACCAGGGCTGTCTGTGAGGCCACGGATATGAAGCTATCCATTGGAGTCTGGTGGAGAGCCTCAGCAGAGCGGTACCCCCCCCTCCCAGAATATATCAGTGGCCAGTAGTTCATCAGTAAAGGGTAGGACCCCTGTGAAGCCCCCTCCTTCCATGACAGAGAGTTGACAGTGTCAGTCTTGTGCAGATCACTGCAGGTAATCACAGTTGTTATGAGTTAATGATTGCAGTAGTTGTATAAAGTCTAGAGGGTGGTATTTTACAGCCCTTCACACATCTTTCAACTTTTTACAGACTTCTCAACCCCTCTTCCACAGTGGTCCCTGGGTCTTAAAGGCGGTGGTGCAGATGCCTTGTTTAGGGCTGAGCCCACAACCATCACTTATTCTCAGCCTCTTGGGCTGCCGTGAGTCTCCTCAGTCATCAGTATCCATTGTAAGGAGAGGCTTCTCTGATAAAGGCTGGGATCAGCTTTTGTCTGGGGACATAGGCATAGATGTTTAGAAGGGACTTTAATTTTAACATGAATAAATTATTCATCTGGGACACTGACTTCCCCAGACCTGGGTTGTTAGCCTGGCTTACAGTACCTGGCCTGGATTCCCCATCCTCAGAGCAAGCCTCAAACCCAGTCAGAGGGCATCTGGTTCTCCCCACAGCCGTCAGGCTGCTAGCTATTGTACCAGTGGGCATATCTTGCCAGGCAGGTTGGCCTTCTGCTTCATAGAGTTCACAGCATGGGAGATCGATGATGCCTTTTCTTGTGTGGTAGCCCTCTCAGCCTGGTGGTTTTAATGCTAGCTGACAAGGAGGAAGTTTGTAGGTCATGTCTTGTCTGTTTTTCTCTGTCTTACGTCTAAGGTGTGTGGTGTCTTCTACAATATGATCTTATCCTTTAGCTCTGGTGGGAAACTGCCTTAGTTTGCCTTCTGTGGCTGTGATAAAAGCTCCATGACCAAAACAACTGTTGAAGTGTTGTGGTTTGAAAGAAAATGGCCCCAAAGGGAGTGGCACTATTAGGAGGTGTGGCTTTGTTAGAGGAAGTGTGTCACTGTGGAGGCGGGCTTTGAGGTCTCACATAGGCTTAAGCTATGCCCAGTGAGACAGACCACTCTTGTTGCCTGTGCAAGATGTAGAACTCTCAGCAACTCTCCAGCACCATATCTGCCTGCACACCACCATGAACCACCATCATGACAACGGACTGAATCTAAGAAAATGTAAGCCACCCCAATTAATTTCTTTTCTTTGTAAGAGTTGCTGTGGTCATGGTGTCTCTTCCCAGCTATAGAAACCTTAACTAAGACAGGAGGGAAGGGTTTATTTGGCTTACACATTCTGCTCACAGTCCATCGTTAAGGGAAGACAGGACAGGAACTCAAGGCAGAGACTAAAGCAGAGGCATGGAGGAACACAGCTTATTGGCTTTTTTCTCCATGGCTTGCTCAGCTTTCTTTCTTACATCACCCAGGACCACCTGCCCAGGGGTGGTATGTCCCAGTGAACTGGGCCCTCCCATAGCTATCATTAATCAAGAAAACGCACCACAGACTTGGCCTACAGGCCGGTCTGATGGAGGCAGTTCCTCAGTTGGTGTTCCTCCTCCCAGATATTTCTAAGTTGTGCTGAGTTGGCAAAAAACAACAAGCAGCGTAGCAGTGAAGAGGGATGACAAGAGCCACTATTGTTTGGTCCCTCACCAACTTCTCTGGCAGTATATCATGCCCAGGAATGACTGGGAACTGTGTTCAGTAACCCCCTGCTCCTGGGAGCTTTGCCATCCAGCCATGCGGGATGACCGTCTTCAGTCCCTCTTTTGGGTTCTGAGACAACACACTTCCACATGGCTTCTGTCTACTCCCTCTGTCCTGTTTACATGTCCCGCACCCTGTTGTGAGTAGGGAATTTTCCCCGCTGATTTCTTTTCCAGCAAATCCATTATTCATATATAAAAAAGCCACTGGCTTTTGCTTGTTGATTGTCTCTTCTACTAATACATTGAACATGTTTATCAGTGCTCAGGATTTGCATGGGATCACATCATCTGTCTTTCTTATTTTGAATCCCTTTTATTCGCTCATTGATCTAGCTAAGATTTCAAGCCATGTATTGGATAAGAGTGAGTAGAAGCTCTTGTCTCAGTCCAAATTTTAGAGGAAATGCTACCAGTTTTTCCATTTAGTACATTGTTGGTTATAGGTTTGTCATATGTGGTGGGATGGCTACTCTTGGTTGTCACCTTGACCACATCTGTAATTAACTAAACCCCAAAATGGAGGGCACACTCATGAGGAATTTTTGCTTCATTTGGAGTGGGAAGATCCACGTCTAATCCAGATCTTTTGAGGTGAGAAGACACACCTCTAATCTGGGCCACACCTTCTCCTGGAAGCCTGTGTAAGAACACGGAAGAAGGAAGTCTTTGCTCTTGCCTTGCTAGCAAGTCTGCGAGCCCGTTACTCCAGGAATGCAGCGTATACTGAAGACCAGCTGAGACATCCAGCCTCGGGACTGAAGAACTAGCAGATCCTTGAAGCTTCCATTCAATGGCAGCCATTGGGACTCTAAGCCACTCTAACAAATTCCCTTTCAATATATACATATAGAGAGAGGTTCATTCTGTAAGTTCTGTTACTGTAGAGAACTATGATTAATATATATGGTTTTTATTGTGTTGGGATATGTTCCTTCGAATCCTAGTTTTGTTTTGTTTTTTTTTTCAGGGTTATTATTATGAAGTGATATTCACCTTTGACTAAGGCCCTTTCGCATCAATGAAAACGATTGTGTGATTTCTGTCCCTGTATCTGTTTATGTGCCGTGTTACATTTATTCATTTGCATCTATTGAACAGTCTTCTTTTCATCCCTGACATAAACCCACCTCAGTTATGATGTATGATTTTCTTAATGTATTTCTTGAGTTTGGTTTGCAAGAATTGCATTGAGATTTTCTTTTTGTATCCACATCCGTCAGAGACATTGGCATGCAATTTTCTGGTTTTTGTTGTGCCCTTACCCAGTTTTGGGATCAGGATAATGTTGGCTTCATAGAATGAATTTGATTAGTAAAATACCTTCATTTCTGTTTTATATGACTGTGAGGAACGTTTGTGCAAGATTTTCCTCAGTGGTTATATCTTTCTTTAATTTTGGTGCGTCATATATAGCTAGGAATTCATCTATTCCTAGGAAATTTCTAAATTTCCAGGGTTTGAGGGGTATAAATTGTCAAAATATTTCCTCTAGATTATCTGAGGTTCGTTGGAATTTGTTATAATGCTCTCCTTCTAATCTTTAATGTAACGAATTTGGGTCTGATTATTTTGGTTAGTTTAGTTAAAGGTTTGTCATTCTTATTTGTTTTTTCAAAGTACTAATTCTCTGACTCTGCGTATTATTCGTTGATACTCTCGATGTCTACCCTGATCTGTTATTCTGTGTTGTCTGATGCTCTGGGGTTGTTGAGTTCTTACTTTTCTACATCTCTGGGGCACATCATTGTACTATTTCCTTTGAGATCATTATGGATTTTTAATGTAAGCACATCAATATAAACTTTCATCATAGAACTTTAATTTTTATCAGATTCTAGTAGGTTTCATATTCACTTTGATTTGATACTAGACATTCTTGAACTCTTTCTCTTAGTTTTTCAATTTCCCACTGGTTACTCAAGAGTATGTTGTTCAGTCTCCTTAGATTATGTAGTTTTGTTTTGGCTGTGGTTTTTGTTTTGTCTGGTTTATTTTTTTATTTTTATTTTTTTCTAATGTCTCTTGGTCTTGATTTCTAGTTTTATTTCACTATGATCTTAGAAGATAAATTACTTTTTATTTGCTAATCTTATTTTATGGTTTATTCAGAGAAGATTCTGAGGACTGCTGAGAAGGAAGCAGTGGGTGGGATATTCTGTAGACACCTGTTAAGTACATTTGATCTGTGGTAGAGTTTGACTCTGCTGTTTCTGTGTTGATTTTCAGTTTTGATAACCTATCTAAAGATAGGATTAAGTTACTGAAAATCACTCACTATTATCGTATCAGGACCTATTTGTGGTGATATATTGTGTACTCCAATATATTATATACCCTAAGAAATTTATCTGGGGATCAGAGGACAGAGCCAGCGACCAGATTAGACACAGAGGCCAGACAGTGGTGGCACACACCCCTAAGCCTATCACTTGGGAGGCAGAGATCCATCTGGATCTCTGTGAGTTCAAGGCCACACTGGGAACAGAGTCGGGGCAGCGGTGGCACACGCCTTTAATCCTAGCACTTGAAATCTCATGCCTTTGCTTGAAAAGCACACATGCCTTTAATCCCAGGAAGTGGCATGGCTGGGTGGAGAACAGTATGTAAGGCCTGAGGAGACAGGAACTAAGCAGCAGTTCAACTGAGACCCTCAGGGGTGAGAACTCAGAAGCTTTCAGTCCGAGGATTCCTGGACTGAGTTGGCTGAGTCCAGGCTGAGGAGTTGGCGAGGTGAGGTTGGCTGTGGCTTGCTCTGTTTCTCTGATCTTTCAACTTTCACCCCAATACCTGGCTCCGGGTTTTTTTGTTTGTCTGTTTGTGTTTTGGGTTTTTTTGTTTGTCTGTTTGTGTTTTGTTTTTATTAATAAGACCTTTTAAGATTTGTGTTACAGCTGGGCAGTGGTGGCACACGCCTTTAATCCCAGCACTCAGGAGGCAGAGGCAGGTGGATCTCTATGTGAGTTCAAGGCCAGCCTGGTCTACAGAGCGAGATCTAGGACAGGCACCAAAACTAAACAGAGAAACCCTGTCTTGAAACCCCCCCCCCCCCAAAAAAAAAGTTGGATCTAGTTTTTGTTGTTGTTTTTGGGTTTTTTATTGTTTGTTTGTTTGTTTTTGGTTCTTCTGAGACAGGGTTTCTTTGTGTATCCCTGGCTGTCCTGTCCTCTGTAGACTGGGCTGGGCTTGAACTCACAGAAAGCCCCCTGCCCCTGCTTCCTGAGTGCTAGGATTAAAGATGTGTGCCACCACTGCCCGGCAGATCTAGTTTTTGTTTGTTTCTGTCTTTTTGAGACAGTCTTTCTATTGTGCAGCTCTGCCTGTCCTGGAACTCATTATGCAGAACAGACCTGAAACTCACAGAAATTCACTTGCCTCTGTCTCCCTGGTGCTGGGATTAAAGGCGTGTGCCACCATGCCCCGCTCTAGTTTTTTAATCTAATCAGCTAGTGTAACCGAAAATTTTCCTGTGCCCACCCAGCTCCCCTGTCCTTTCAGTCCCGCAGCCACTCAGACCCAAATGAACACACAGGCTTATATTAATTACAAACTGTATGGCCTATTGGCTCAGGCTTCTCGCTAGCTAGATCTTACATCTTAAATTAACCCATTTCTATAAATCTATACTTTGCCACATGGCTCGTGGTTTATCGGTATCTTTACATCTTGCTTCTCATGGCGGCGGCTGGCAGCGTCCTCTCTGTTCTGCCTTTCAACTTCCTCCTCTCTAGTTAGAATGTCCTGCCTAACCCTGTTCTGCCTCACCATTGGCCAAACAGCTTCATTTATCAACCAATCAGAGCAACATATTTTCACAGCATACAAAAAGACATTCCCCTATCAAGCCAGTCTGCCCCTCTTTACTAGTGATATGAGGATATTAATGATTAAAGTTACTATTGGGAGGTGTTTGCTGATTCTTGTAATTTTATTGGTTTTGTTGTTGGTTGGTTGCTGTTTCCTTCTATATTAGTACCAGGGATTTTCTGCCTTCTATATTGGGCATGATTCCCTCTAGGACTTTCCTGTGTCCCCTTCTTGGGTTATAGTATCATTTAAATATCTTTTTCAGGATGGTTTGGTGATCATGCATCGTGGGAGACCAGCTCCTGCTTTTTTATGACAAGGAACTCTTGAGGAGAGAGGGATAAGAGATTGAGGTAGAAATATTTAGATAGAAGTATAGAGGGGAAAGAAACAGATAGAAACACAGGACAGCTCGGGAGGGCCCGGACCCTTATCCACTGGCCCCTGCCGTCTCTTCTAAAGGGCTGTTTACAGGAATGCCAAGGGGTGGAGAAAAAGACCTCCCCCCTAGCATAGCCAAGTGCAGACCCTTCCAAACACCAGGTAACCAGCCACTCGCGTGATCATGCAATCATCTAACGCAGCTCTGCTGGGTAATGCAAGCTCAGATCTCACTCGGAAACCTTTGTGGGCCTCCACAATGCACTGCCATAGTTTTTGCTTAGCTTGGAATGTTACTATTTCTTCATCAATTTTAAAAGAAGGCTTTGCTGGGTATAATAGAGTCAGTTGGCGGGCATTTGTTTTCATGACTTGAAATATATTGCTCTGTTTGTTTCTGGTCTCTGTGGTTTCTGCTGTAAGTTCTGATGTTGCTCTGGTGTATTTGCTTTTGTAAATGAGTTGGGTTTTGGTTTTTTGTGTGTTTTTTAGTTGAGACAGGGGTCTCACTATGAAGCCCTGGCTGGCCTGGAGCTCACTATTTGACCAAACTGACCTTGAACTCAAATAGATTAGCCTGCTTCTGCCTTCCCTGGGTGCTGGGATTAAAGGTGTGTGCCGCCACACTTGGCTGCAGTGCACTCTTGGCATCTTGAATATAATGTGTGATGCCATGGTTCTGCTTTGATCATGTCTTTGTCCTTCTTAATGGGTTTTTAGGCGTGTTCTACCATTGCCCGGCTAGAGTTTGGAAATTTTCTATAATTTTATAGCCTAGATTCTCCAAGCCTTTAGGGTTTATTATAGCTCTAACCTAAACATGTTTCAGTCTAGTCTTTTGATTATACTCCAGGGTTCTTACACAATGTGACTATGCTCACTTATGTTTGTCATCATTAATGCCTGCAGGTAGTACATTGTTCTTCCTTGTGTTCAAGTCTAACGGTGATGCATTTCACTGTGTTTTTTATTGGATTCTTTGAGTTTTTATCTCTATCATTCCAAATTCGTTTCAGAAATCTCACTTTCCCTGCTGTGTTTGTCCTCCCTGTTCGGACCTCCCATTTTGCTACTTTTCTCATCCGCTTTGCTGACTTTTTCAAACTGTGTGGTGTTGCCTTCCCTCTCCATGTCCTAGATGGAATCCATCCCTCTCTGTCTGTCCTTTCTCATATCACCAGTCACTTTTACAGTAAACTGAGAGTTCTTTACTGGGACTCTATTTACTTCAGTACGGTTAGGTTTAGTAGTTGAGGAGTTACGATGTTCTGGAGAAGCCTTGCTCTTCCAGATCTCTGTGTCTCTAGTTTGTTTGAAGGATCTTTTTGAGCAGCCTACACTCGAAGGTTTAATCTCCCCTCCCACCCAGAGAGGAGAAGACAAACTGCCTTGGCAGCAACACCACCACACTACACAAGATGTAGAAATAATACTTGATGGTGCTGGAGAAGGGGTCCATTGGTAAAGTGCCTGCCTCGCAAGCCCGGGGACCTGAGGGCAGATTCCTCAGTCAGTAAAAATGTGGGATTGCTCACCGGTACCTGTAGGCCTGGCGCTGTTGGGGGTGGGGGAATAGAGACAGGAAGGTCTCCTGGGCTCCAGCCAGCCAGTCTACTCCATAGATAAGGCTCTGTGAGATCCTGTCTCTAAAGATAAGGTAGGGAGTGAGCAACGGGATACTTAGTGTTGCCCTCTGGTCTCCAAACACATGCCCACAGGTACTTGCCCACATAAACATACAGACACAAAGAAATACACTTAAAATTCCTCGCCAGTGACCATAAAAACAGAAAGTGGTAAAAAAGTACTGCTACTAGGAAGTTAAAAATTAGAGGGGGCTGAAGAGATGGCTCAGTGGTTAAGAGCACTGACCGCTCTTCCAACGGACCCAGTTTTTCATTCCCAGCATGCACATGGTGGTGCCTTACATGTCTGTAACTCCTGTTCCAGGGGATCTAACACCCTTTTCTGGCCTCCATGGGCACCAGGCGCACATGCAGTACACAGACATACATACATGTAGGCAAAACACCCATACACATAATAAAATTTTTAAAAAATCTTTAGAGCAAGCATGGAAATAGTAAATTATTCAGAATATTAGATTCCATATCTGGCAGAGGAATTTCTGTACATACAACTTAAATATTTTCAAGTGTCAAGACTCACACATTCAAGTATTTTTTGTTATAGACTTCCAACTATGCCGTTCATTTTCTGGTAGTAGGAAAGCTGCTCATCTTGACATTTCTGTACTATATAATGTAAAACTATGAGCCAGTTAAAAATGTGGTCATTGATGATGGGTAGCTATAATGTCAGCACTTTGGAGGCTAAGGCAGAAGGATTGCCAATGTGAGGCCAGCCTGGGCTATGTAGTGAGCTTGCTCTCAGTTTGGACAACATAGTAAAATCTTGTCTCAAAAAAAAAAAAAAACCCAAAAAACCAAGAATAGAAAAAAAAAAAAGGTCTCTGTAATGCTTGAGAAAGTACATCTATTTTTAAGGTGTTGTCACTATACTTTGCATGTATGAATAAATATGTGTAAATATGTACGAAGCAATTACAGTAACTATTTAGTTATCTGTAGTGCAAATGAGTTCCATGCCAAATAGAAATATCTGGTTGATATGAACTAATCCAAAAGGATATCTGGAATTGACTGTGGTATAATTTGATTTTACAGCAGTCATTCTGGTTTGTAGTCACTAATATGAAGAGCGAGTCACTAGTCCTTCATTCTGCTTACTTCAGTGAAGCCCCTCTGGGTCTATGTCCTCCTTTTTCTTCTCCAGCTGCAGGCCGCATGACTCTGCAGTCCTTTAGCCCCACGGCCAGTCAGTTCATCCCTCGTGCTCCTCTGGTCTTACTATGGGTGTCTGTAAATCACACCGGCCGCCATGCCAACCCATCCTACACGGTCATCAGTGCTGTGGTTTGTATGTGGCTGGACAGCTCTCTCCCAGTTCATATAACCCCGATTCTAGATGTCATCAGTTTCCTTAAGCCATTTTTACCTCAAAGGCAGTTGAATGTAGCCCCTCCTGTTGGTGGACACATCCCTGGTGGGGGTAGAGTGCTACTGAATTGTCACTTAACATTTTCTCATTTGTCTCCCCTCTTCTTAGAAGGTGTTCCATTCGTCTTGAGTAAGAGGCTGACTGCTTAGCTCACTGTAACTTGGTTCAAGCTTTAAAGAGCTAATTTCTAAAGAAAGTTAAATTCACCGGACTCAGAGGTTTTGAAATTTCTTTTGGAGAGCATGCAGTTCCCCACAGCTGGCATTTGGAATAAATCTGTGTAATATTTGACATACAATATTTAACACTTGATGTGGCATATTAAAGTTACGAGGTTAGTAAACCAAGAAGAAAGACCTGACATGTTTATGTAACTGTAAAGTGTGTGTATTACAAAGTCGACTCTTAAAGGCTAAACTCTACTTACTTGGCTTGTTAATGACTAATTTGTTGTTGGATGCTTCTAATGTGAACTATCTTCATTGACATGAAGACTTCATGTCTGTAAATATCGGTATTTACAGACCTTGTGTCCGCGCGTCTATGGTCCGTTTCTGATTACCGAAAGTTTCCCTTCTAGTAGAAGTGAATGCTTCACTGAAAACCTCAGACTTCCTCTGTAAAAAGGATTAAAGAATTAAGGAGACACTGAGGGAAGTGATGATCTACCAACTTACAGTTACCAAGTCCTGGTGAACTTCCCTGGCAGCTTGTGATACTCAACATCTGCTTAGCATTTGAGGAAGTGACATATCCTTGTAAATGCAAACCAGGAGTGACAGCTCTTAACACTTGCTTATTGAAAGCTAAGTGCATAGAGTATGTGGATTTACTTCTCTTTGAATTTGGGAGCATCTTTCTTAATTTAGTAAATTAGAATGGCAGTATGGAAGTGATTTGATATCAAAACCTCTTATAACTCACCAATAATATAGGTAATAAATGGACCTTCATCTTGGTGATTCATGTGCAGAGTGCCTTGAAATTGCATATTATAGTCATTGTGAAAAGCTAGCAGCGGAGAGCGTTGTATCTGTCTGTAGCTGAAGTCTCCTTGTTGAGATTCGTAGAAGTGAGCATACACCTCCTTCTCTCCAGCTAATCGAGGCAGATCTGATTCCACAGCTGAAGTGGCCTTGTTTTCCCATGTGCCCTACCTGGTTGCAGCTACTGATTTTCAAAGGTGAAGAGATGGTGGGCTTCTCCCCGCCTTGGCCTCCAGGGTCTCTTCTCGCTAGGATCTAGCTGCTGGAGCTAGCCACAGTGATGGCATGCCAGCATGACTTGCTGAGGTCTGGCCAGCTTGCAGTAGCTGGCTTTCTGCTTTCCCTTAGGTCAGAATCCCAGACAGAATGGGAGAATGCATCCTTTAAACACCACTAGGGTTTCTGGATATTTTGAAATGAGAGATGTGAGGTCAAGATCCTTGACAAATGGGACAGAATGTTTTAACATTTGTTGTTGCTTTCTTGAAAGACTTCCTCCATTATTTCACAGGAGAAAGTCCAAATTATTGCAAACCATAGCAGAGCAGAATAAAACAATAGCTTTCAACGCCCTGGGCTGTTTGATGGTGAAGATGATGATGAGATCATTTGGGAAACACTGTACTTCATCCATTGCCTAGAAATAAGTCATACAATAAACAATATTCTAAATTGAAATTGTCGAATATTTTTTCAGAATTGTTAGAAACTTTAACTGGCAACCAGCTAATGTATGTCCACAGAAAGTGTTCTTCAGCTCAGGCATTAACAAGCTGCTGCTGAAGGGTTGTGTCTGATTCACTGCCTATTTTGTTTTGTTTTTTTAATAAAGTTTTATTTGAACACAGTTATGTTTACATGTTGACTTGGCAGCTTTTCCCCCTACCTAGGTGAAGTTTTGAGGAACTACTGTGGTCCTCAGAACCTAAAATGGACACTGTGGGGCCTGGGAAGATGGCTCATTCAGTAAAGTTCTTGTCTTGAAAGCATGGGGATCTAAGTCTGGATCCCCAGCATGCACATCAAAAGCTGGACACTACCTGATCCCAGCACTAGGGAAGCAGAGAAAGGTGGATCCCCAGAGCTCACTATCCATCCAGCTTTGCTGTGCTTGTTAGTTTTGTGGGGGGAATGTTTGTTTGTTTATTTGTTTGTTTTGTTAACTTGACACAGTCTAGAGTCATTTGAGAATAGGAAATCTCAACTGAGAAAATGTCTCTGTCTGATTGGCCTATAAGCCTGTGGGGCCGTCTCTTGATTGATTGATGTTGAAGCATCCAGCCCACTGTTATAGGTTATTTTGGGGCAGGTGGTGCTGGGGTGTATAAACAAGCAAATCATACAAGCCAGGAGGAGCAAGCCAGAAAGCAGTGATCCTCCCTGGCCTCTGCTTCAGTCCCTGCCCTGACTTCCTCCCAGTGGTGGACTGTGACAGGGAAGGGTTAGCCCATAAACCATTTCCTTCCCAAGTTGCTTCTGGTCAGAACGTTATGGTGTTAGAAAGTAAACTAGAGCACTAGACAGGTGATGAGTTCCAGGTTCAGTGAGAGACATTGTGTCAAAAATAAGGTGGAATAAGGCCATTGAGGAATGTGATCTCTGGTCTCCACATGCATACACATATGCATACACACCTGCATACATGTGAGAACATATGAGCACAGACACAACACAATGTTTCCTGTGTCCCCTCCCCAAGGTAATATTTTCAAATTGCACAAGTATGTAATTGAAGATCTGGAAAGATCTTCAGTGATTATCCCAAATCTAAAACAATTTTATAAATCCAGAAACTGGAAATGACTTGCTGGGGAACTTGCAATTGGTTGGTAATTTTACCTTTTTCTTTTTGTTTAATTTTTTTTCCTTTTATTGAAAATAATTTTTTCTCACATCATATATCCTGATTAGAGTTTCCCTTCCTTTACTCCTCCCAGTTGCTCCCAGTTCCTCCCCACCTCCCTTTCTGTCTCTCATTAGAAAACCAACAGGCTTCTAAGGGATACTAATAAAATACAAGATAAAACGAAAACTAGCACATCAGAGTTGGACAAGACAAACAAAAAGAAGAACCCAAGAGAAGGCACAAGAGTCAGAGACCCACTCATTCACATACTCAGGAATCGCATAAAAAAACGCTAACCTGGAAGCCATAATAGGTACGCAGAGGACCTGGTGCAGACCCGTGCAGGCCTTGTGCAGGCCTCCTCACTCTCTGTGAGCTCATGTGAGCTTTGATCATGGTGATTTAGAGGGCCTTGTTTTCTTGGTGTCCTCCATTCCCTGTCTCTTACATTCTTTCGGCCTTCTGTTCCTCGGGGTACCCTGAGCCCTGAGGGAAGGGACTTGCTAGACACATCTCACTTAGGGCTGAGTGTTCCAAGGTGTTTCACTCTATGCACGTCTGGCTGTGGGTCTCTGCATTTGTTCCCGTCAGCTGCAGGAGGAAGCTTCTCTGACGATGGCTGAGCAAAGCACTGATCTATGCAGAATGTCATTAGGAGTCATTTTATTGCTGTGAGTTTGGTTTGTTGTTTGTTTGTTTGGTTGGTTGGTTGATTTTGGGTTTTTTTTTTTTTTTACACCAGCAATATTTGGTTTTTAGCCTACGTCCCTGGGCTACCTAGTCTCTGGTTCTTAGTTGCGCTTGTCAGGTATGGGTTTTATCTCTTGAAGTGGGCCTTAAATCAGATAGTGGTTGGTGACTCCCACAGCTTTGTGCCACCATTGCCCTAGCATATCTTGCAGGCAGGACACCATTGTGTAGATGAAAGGGTTTGTGGCTGGCCTGAAGTTTACTTTTATTTACTTCCTTCCTTCCTTATTTTGGTAGCATACACAGTAGCTTCCTGTACCAAAGACACTAACACAAAGGGTGAAGACTAGGTAGGCACCTGCTCAACTTCTCCATGGTCCATGACTTGTGTAAGTGTTGTCTTCAGCAATGGGGCCTTGCCTAAGCTTGTGGAGAGCAACCTATAGTCTTGGCCTGGGTTGTTTGGGGATTCCTGTGGGACCCCTTTGGCCAACAGCTCTATTAGATGTAACCAGTCCCAGTGCTGGAAGCTTCATTTACTGGCAAGAGACAGCCAGTTGGGGCTCTGTCTCCCCCGTGATTTGGAGATTTCTTTTAGATCGCCATCATGTATATGTATTTTAGGGAGCTTCTACTGTCCTAGGCTTCTATACAACCCCTCAAATGGCCCTTCATTTTAGCTCTCTCTCCCTGTATTTGCTCCCTCATTTCCCTCCACTCCCCCCTTGACCCTCCCATCCCAGCCCCCTGGCCCATCCATAACTATTGCATTTCCCTTTCTTAATGAAACCTATCTGTCCCCTAGTCCCTTACTCTGTACATAATCTCCGTGGTCCTGTGGATTGTAGCTTGGTTACTCTTGACTTAACAGCCAATATCCACATATGAGTGAGTACACACCATATTTGTCTTTCTGGGTCTGGGTTACCTCACTCGGGATGATTTTTTTCTAGTTCCATCCATTTATGTGTGAATTTCATGGTGTCATTTTTTTAACGGCTGAGTAATACTCCATTGTGTAACTGTATCACATTTTCTTTATCTATTCTTCTGTTGAGGGGCATCTAGGTTGTTTCCAGTTTCTGGATATTATGAATATAGCAGCAATGAACATGGCTGAGCAAGTGTCTCTGTGGTAGGATGAAGAATCCTTTGGGTATATGCCCGAATGGTATAGCTGGATCTTGAGGTAGATTTCTCATCTTTCTAAGGAACTGCCATACTGATTTTCATAGTGACTGTACAAGTTTGCACTCCCACCATCAATGGAGGAGTGTTCCACTTGCTCTACCTCCTTGCCAACATGAGCTGTTACCTGTGTTATTGATCTTAGCCATTCTGACGGTGTAAGATGAATGATTTGCATTTCCTAATGGCTAAGGATGTTGAACATTTCTTTGTTTCTTAGCCATCCTAGTTTCCTCTACCAAGAATTCTCTAATTTTAAGTTTCAAATGGACGTAACATCAAACATAGGAAGAAGAATACTATGTAGTATCAAGAAGTTTACTAAAACATTAAACATACAGATCAAAGAAAAAATATTAAGAGCTGCAAAGGAGAAAGACCAAGTAACATATAAAGGCATACCTATCAGAATAACACCAGACTTCTCAATAGAGACTATGCAAGCTAGAAGGTCCTGGACAAATGTGATGCAGACACTAAGAGACCACGGATGCCAACCTAGACTATTATACTCAGCGAAACTCTCAATCACCATAGGCGGAGTAAACAAAATATTCCATGATAAAACCAGATTTAATCAATACCTATCCACAAACCCAGCCTTACAGAAAACACTAGAAGGAAAAATCCAACCTAAAGAAGGTAAACACACCCATGAAAACTCAGGCAATAGATAAACCCACACCAACATCTGAAGAAATAGAAGGGACAAATTCCTCCTCAGAAAATG
>CABHPH010133031.1:0-38146 GCA_902168325.1 Peromyscus nudipes
AGGTTGGTTTTGGTGAAAATACATTTCAGGAGTTAAGAGGTCCAGATCACCATGGTGGGAGGCTGGGCCCAAGTGTCAGTTTAATAGATACAGATATGTAGACACAGCTGAGCCACACAAGAAGCCTAAATTCTGAGCCACTAAAACTCTCTGAGGTGGCTGTCAACCAGTCCTCAATGGAGGCAGTAGTCACTGAAAGCTGTGGCTAGACCTCAGGCCCAACAACTATGTTCAGTTAATGAGTTACTGCTAAAATTCCCTGCCCTCAATTCCTACCACCAGTAGTCTGCCCTCAACCCCAAACCCAACCCCAAATTAAGTTATTAAAACTAGCAAGACAAAACACCCTATCCACTTTTCCTGGGATATAAACTGCTGGAAATTCACATTCTGGCCTCACGTGGTGCTTCTGCTGTTGACCCAGACCATCCTTCTCCCACCCTAAAACTTCCTTATTGAAGGTTTTAAATTGTGTCTTATGATGACGAGCTAAGGATATTCACCCTAGAGAGAGAAATCGGAGCATGATTGCATGATTGGTTCCTATTGCGAATCCATCATCCTTTTAGCTCTTCCCCCTAGGGGGCGCTAAGATGTCACAACCCAGGATTCGGTCTTGTCATGAAGCACTGGAAAGACAAGTTTCAGTTCTTTGCACTTGTTTCTTCCCAGGAAGATGAAGTGGAGAGAGACCAAAAGCAAATGATAAAGGAAGCTTTTGCCAGGGATGATGTCATCAAAGTGTTCCTGAAAGAGAAGAGAGAAGCTATCCAGGCCAATAAGCCAAGGACCTGGACCTGACCTTGCCTGGCTGGGGAGAGTAGGACAAGATGGATTTGAAACAGAGCACCAAGACAAACCAGTATCTGTCAACAAAAGTAAAGGGATTTTAGGTTGAATCATTTGCTAATAAACAAGGGATGAGCTGTGCATGGTGGCACCTGCCTTTAATCCAAGCAGAGGTAGGTGGATCTCTGATCTACAGAGTGAGTTCTAGGACAGCCAGAGCTACATAGTGAGACCCTGTCTCAAAAAACTAAATAATATACATAATGAGCAAAGAATGTTTGCACCGTGGGAGGAAACTAGTACATGATTGTTGTCCTCTAGAATATCACAGGAAATAATGAGTGTTGTTGGGTAAAGTCACATAAAGTAGAAAAATTAGAAAATAGGCTGAAGATGCAGAGAGAAATTGGGCTTCTCTAGAGGGGAGCATGTGACCAAAAAATGACATTGACCTCCATAACCTGTATGTTCCCTTCAGTCCTGAGGTTTTACCCCTAAGCAGTCTAATATTGAAATGAGTTACATTATTCCCTTCTAAAAGAGGAACTATTTAATGGGTGCAGAACAGAGATGAGGGCTGGGCATGGGATTCTGAACACTTATCTAACATGCAAAAGACTCTGGGTTCAATTACAGCACTGGCTGAGGAAGAACATGATCGAACATGAACAGGAATACAATCTCAACACTCTGGAAGTGAAGGCAGGAGGACCAGAACTTCCATCTTGTCTTTGGCTACACAATAAGCTTCAGCCTGAGAAATGTGAGACTCTATTAGGACATATGCACAAGGAGGTGAGAGATACAATTTGATCATATTCAATTTGATCTTAGTTTACAAATCAGTCACTATGGAAATTTTAATCACTGGGAGAATACAAAATTAGGCAACTGGGTATAATGGAGGATGTAAAAGATGGTTCTGATGGGGCCGGTGAAACAGTTCATTGGATAAAGATGCTTGCATCAAATCTGACCATTTGAGTTTGTTCCTTGGGGACAGCAGGCTCATATATTTGAATGTTTGGTTCTTAGTTGGTGGACTATTTAAGAAGGATTATGCAGTGTGGGCTTGTCAGAGAAAGTGTGTTACTTGGGTAGACTTTGAGGTTTCAAAAATCCATGTCAGGCCAGGCTTGCTCTCTCTCTGCCTGGGGCCATATTCCCCTCAAGATAAACATGGGTTCGTTCACCCTTTGAATCTGTAAGTAATCCCCTAATTGAATGCCTTATTTTATAAGATGCCTTAATCATGGTGTTTCTTAATAGCAATAGAACAGTAACTAAGACACCGTGTTTATATATTATTGTCAAGCCAAACTGTGAAGTGGTTTTCTAAGAATCACCCTTGATATTTTATCTCTGCTTCCTTCATTCCCCCTTCTTCTTTCTCACTCTCCCTGTCTCTCTGTCTGACTCTATCTTAGTCTCTCACTCTCTGTAATGCGGTATCTCGTAGAGTTTAGTGTAGCCTTGAACTCACTCTATAGATGAGGGTGCCTTGAATCCCTGCTTCTCATGTCTCTTCTTCCCAAGGACTTGAATTATAAGTGTTAGCTACCACACATTCATTATGTGATTCTGGGGATTGAACTCAGGGCATTGTGCAGACCAGATGCTACCAACTCTGTAACATATTTCATTAAGACAGAAATTATTGGTTCCAATGAGCAACAACAAAATGTGTGTCAAGACGGGGCAGTGCTCCTGAAACTGAACTCCGTTTTCATGTTGTTGGTGACATGCACAGAGAACTGGCACAAACAAGACATTTCCTAAAGGGAAAGGGAGCCTGTTTCTTTCAGTACTGCCATGGCCACCATGTAGTACTCAGTTTCTCTTGAGTCTACCATTAACTCTCCCTAAAGACTACCGGCTTGAATGTCTCCATTTTTCTACTTATTTTTTTCCTTTCTAGCCACTGGGGAATTGTTTACAGATTTGAAGGTAACAATCTGGTGGAGAAAAGCGTATGGCAAGGAACTGGATCCAACGGATTCTGTTCACCCACACTCCTCTCATTCCCTGTCTAGACACATCTTGGTGCCAAGGGAAATGTTTGGTGCTATCAAGTAGGGTCCATCAGCTCTGCATCCTCTGATGCTTTAAGAGGTTGAAGCTGAGTTCAAGAACCTGGACTCATTCAGGATTCAGACACATTCTTTGGTTTCCTTCAAACATCAATTACAGGAAAGGAAGAAATAGGGAATGGAGTGGGAAGAGAAAGGAATATCATAATCTAGAACTATACAAACGCTCCACTATAATGGGTTATATCTTTCAAACATGAGCCAAACTAAATGAGTATTCCTTTGGGATGCTTCTTGTCAAATATTTGTTCGTATTTATGGGAAAAGTTACAGAGAAAGATGTATCTTTTTTCTACCTGTCCTATTTTTGTTGCTGGAGATTGAACCCAAGACATGTAACACATACACTCTACCATCTAGCTGCATACCTGAGTCTCCAAATATTTCTTGATATTCAAATGAAAAGAAGTTCCTCAGAGCTGAGAAACCTAGGCTAATGTCCATAGAGCTGTGCACTTCTTGAATACACTGTATTTTGAATTAATGCTGACAAATTGACATTGTACAAGGAAGAAAAGGAGCAGAGATTTATGGCTGCAGCTGTATGTAACATAGGTGTAAAGTTATAATAAAGCCTTACTGACTTGTTATGACAAAAAAGTTCTAAAAACATACACAGGAAAGCACCTTGATTGAGCTGGTACATTCTCACATGTAGAAAAATAAGTCATTAGATTCAAGGCTACAGCCCCACTTCAGCATCAACCTGGTAAAGAGCAAGACCCAACTTCAGTTTAGACATGCTTTTCCAGTCATGACACTCATCCAGAAGGTGCCACTCCACAAGCAAATTGTGGCTGTGGCAGCAGAGAAATAAGGCAGATGGCTTTCACCAGGTAAGCAGAAATAGAGACTGGGGCTGGAATTGGGACTGGGATGTAACTCAAAAGTTTGCCCTGAGTGACCCACTTCTTTCACCTATCCATCACCTTTCAAAGTTTCTACAATTTCACAATATGGTGCCAGGTCCTGGAGACCAGTGTTCTAACATAAGAGCCAATAATGGACATTTTACATTCAAGCCATAGAAACATGGAAAGGGGCTTTTTTTGCTGAAATACCTAATAATGAATCTGGGAAATTTCTCCATTTCTGAAATGGCATACTGATTGAATTTAACTTTCCTGTGATTGAATTTCAGTTCCCACAGTCTTTTTCATCCTAAAGAGATTGAGAATTTGTTGAAAGTTATTAACTCTTCCAAGGAAAATGTACAACTATGCACTGTTCTCCATCTACTTTCAGCTCCAGATACACTTAGAATTCCTGGACTTATCACTCCTATGTTGTCTCCTAGCCCCAAATGCCCAAAACCTATGGAAATTTTTGTCAACGAACCCTCTAAGTCAGTTCCCAGGGCCTTAGACTTCAAAGTAGCAGTCACAGCTTATGTATCTTTGGTTTATAAGCAATGATTTCAAACTACAATGTTATACCTACCATTCCACAATGAAGTAGGGAGTAACATCCATTTATCCATTGTTCTGTACAAGATAAAGGCCTTATAATTCATTTAATATTAAAACAACCTAAATAATTTGGTATTATTATTATGTCTATTTTTATCAGCAAATAAATAGATGCAAAGAAGCAAATGTGAGCCTTCAAACACAATCTCTATATGTAAATATGTGTATTCTGTGTTGTTTAAGGATGTCTAACCTAACTTCTATAAATCTCAGGCTCATTATTTCCTCAGAAATTTCAGTCTACAGGAATTTAAGCAACAACAGGTTTTAGTGAAGATTTTGTGACCTAGTGTAGAATAGTGCCATGAAGATTGGGTTTGGAAAGCCTGTAAGTAAAGCTCTTCTAAATTTCAATTCACACACAATGGAAAATTACATCATTATTTTTTCATTTACTAATTATGATACTAAAAGGATGCATTTTCATTACACTTTCTGATTCCATTTTATAAAGTTTGCAGAAATATTTCTGTTTCTTTCCCTCTTGATTACATGGTGTCACATTGATTTTTAATTTCCAAGACCTGTTCAGTCAAATATAGTAGCAATTAGCCCAATAAGGAGAGAAAACAATGAATACTCTACAGTATGCTTTGGTGCTAAGGTATGTGTGCGATCTGTCTGTTTTGTGTGTACACTTGTGTTGTGATGTCTTATACAATTGTTTTTGTCTCTGTATGAGTGGCATAACTGTGCATGTTCATATATATGGGCACATGTGTGGGGGTGTAGGTACACATGTGAATGTATATTAGAAGACTAAGATAGACAGATGCCTTCCTCAATTACTTCTCTACTTTAGTTTTTGAGACAAGATGTCCAACTGAAATTGGAACTTTACAAAAGTGCCTAGCCTGACTGTCCAGAAGTGCAAAAAGCTCTAGTCTCTGCTATATTTATGCTGGTATTTTATGTGCATACCACCTTGCTCAGCTTTTTTATGTGGTAACTTGGAATCCAAACTCATGTCCTTTTGCTCATGTATCAAGTAGTTTACTGACTGACCCATCTCTTATTTCCATAATTGTTTTAATTGTTAAATGTATGCTTTATTATCCTATTATCTTACTATAGAAAGCATTTCCCATGAAAAAAATGATTTCAATAAATCGTTGATGATTTATAATATTAGTTTGACAGTGATATATCTTATAAATATGACTCCAACTATTCACACATTAAACAAAACACATCCCATAACCCCTTAAAATATATTTTCAGGTCATAATTCCATTATAAGTCAAGAGATAAGTTTTTGTGTGTGGGGGAGGGGGTGTCTGTGCACTTGCCCACATGCCTAGATGTATTTTTATGCACCTACATACATATGTATATATGGTTTATGATACTGGCTTGTGGAAGCTGAGAAATCCAATAATCTGACACCTTGAACTGATAATATGTATAGATAAGAGATTTTAAATGTTCATATACCATATAAAGGTATACATATCCATGTATGTGTGTTTGTATGTATTGCAAATACATAGATGTATGGGGTACCCCAGATCCAGGGGCTCAGCTACGTCCAGTGTGGGATCTGAGGAAGAAAAATCTACATACACTATGTTCTTATGTCTGTTAACTTTATTCCTCTAAGACAAAATTACATCAATACAGCTATAGTTCCACCAGGCATTCAAGGCAGGAGTAACTCTAGACATACCAAGCTCTTTATCTGTCTACTTTATTTCTCTGAGATGAAATCCTGTTTCTATAACTACAGTTCCATCCAGTTCCCTAGCTCATAGCCCTGCTAACGACTAAACTCCTATGCTTCCAGCCTCATCTTTGTCCTCTGTATCCTCTTTCTCCATCTCCACTACTCTCTACTCTTGGCACTCAGAAGACTCTACTCGAGATCCACTTACCCTCTACAGAACCTGTGTCATTGTCTCTTCTCTCTTGCCAAGCTGTTCTGTCCCTGTCTATAGAAAATGCCTCCCCTTTCTTTCTCTGGGCACATGGTTCTCTGCCTCCTTGGGAATGTTGTTTTACTTCCCACCTAGATATGTAAAAACCTCTTTTGTTCTCAGTCAATTGCTCTGGAGAATCACTAGGCTTTCTCAAGGCAGGGGATGGTTTGAGCTTCATTAGTGCAAGAAACAAAGCAATGCATCTCCCGACAGCTTGTCTCCTAAGCTCAGCAGGGGAGTTAGTAACTTCTTAGTAGGTTCAGCAGATCTAGAGAGCTGAACTGTTTACCAATTGGTCTGGGCATTCAAGGATTTCATAGCAGAAGACAGCTGGAATGTTAAAGGCTGGATAACACCAAATATCCATAATAAATGGCTTTGCCTTTTGACAAACCCTTGGCCAGTGAAAGTTTAACTTTAATACACAGCTGAATCTCTGTGATGTATTCTTGCGGCCCGCAAGATAGATTGTAGCATGAATCTAAAGAGTCTTATTAATAAAAACAAACCTGGAGCCAAGTATTGGGGTGAACTGGAAGATCAGAGAGACAGAACAAGCCACAACTAACCTCACCTGGCCAACTTCTCAGCTGATCTTGTTTCCTCACACTGGAAGCTTCTGAGTCCTCATCCCAATGGCTCCTAGCTGAACTGCTGCTAGAAGCCTGAAAGCTTAACCAGCCAAATGCTTAACCAGGCCAAATGCTTCTAGTTTCTGGTCCTCACGCCTTATATACCTTTCTGCTTTCTACCATCACTCCCTGGAATTAAAGACTCACTTTCTGGGATTAAAGGCGTGAGTCACCATGCTTGACTGTATCCTTGAACACATGGATTTCTGCCTCTGGAATGCTAGGATTAAAGGTGTGTGCTACCACTGCCTATCCTAAGTATCTAGTGGCTTTTCTGTTCTCCGACCCCAGATAAGTTTATTAGGGTACACAATATTTTGGGGAACACAATACCACCACAATAGATGGAGGAAATATTTCCTCTAAGGAATTGAATCACAAAATTATGGCAACTGAAATGTGTTATGTTTACTTTCATATAAAAATGAAAAGTCCAGGGCTGGAGAGATGGCTCAGAGGTTAAGAGCACAGACTGTTCTTCCAGAGATCCTGAGTTCAATTCCCAGCACCCACACTCACAACCATCTGTAATGAGATATGGCACTCTCTTCTGTGTACATAATAAATAAATTAATCTTTTTGAAAAATGAAAAATTCAGGAAAACCAATAGTATATTTACAATCCATATCTGAAGACCTGAGAAACAGATCATACTGATTCATGACAAAATCAAGATACAGGGCCAACTGATAATCCAGTTTGATATTCCAGACAGGAAAATTACTAAGGTCCCAGATCAAAGACATTAAAATAGGAGGAATTTGATTTTATTCAAGCAAGCGACAACCTTTCTGCTCAAGTCAGACCCACCACAATTTGGATAAAGCACATTCTCACTAACACTGCATACTGGTTCAAATGTCAATATCATCAAGTGATAAACTCACCTGGAATGTTTGAGTACATATCTGGTTATCTCATGGCCTATAAAGTTGCCATTTCACATTAAGCTTGAATATATGTGCTTTTCAATTGCTGCCTATAAGCATCTCTACAAACCATATACTACCTTCAAAGAAAACAAGAAAATAATTATTCCAATTAAAATGTAAAACTGTTTTAGGTACAAGGAATTATGCATAATTCCTCTTGAGGATAGGTATTAAAATCCTTGATTAAAATTTATTCATCAACCTGAAACCCAGTTATATGACAACTATTATATAAAAATAAGAATACAAGGGCTAGAAATATGTGTAAGTAGGTAAGAGCACTAATGGCTCGTCTAGAGGGATGAACTTCAATTATCAACATCTGATGGTTATGGGCTACCATCTACAACCCCAGTCCCATGGACTCTGACGTCTTCTTCTGACCTGGTGGTATACAGAGAAACATGCAAACAAAACCCATACACATATGATAAATAAAATTAGTTTTAAAATAACAATATATAATGCTCAAAGCAAATGTTGCAAAATCAATATATGGGCTATAACATGTTAACCGGATTAAACAAAGAAGAGAACTATACACACAGACACATATTGATAAAATATAGGGAGGAAATATTTATGAACATGGTAATCCTCTTTTCTATACTTTTTACATTGTAGTGATGTTGTAAGCCTTTAGAATAGGAACAAGGAAAATCTACTACCACTAATTAAGATTTGTTTGGCTTTTTCCCTTAACAATAGCCAGGAAGTTTCCACCTCCATGTAGATTTTTTGTCCCAAACAGTGTTTCTATTTCCTGCAAGGTAGATCATTTCTCCTCACATGAAGTTGGATTCTCTGATCCTGTTATACTTCAGAGAACAGAGGCATGTGTAAAGTCTACTCTTAACCCAACCAACCAATAGTCTACTTTGCACTTGGGCATCAAAACAAGACATCCTATTACATCTGCTTCTTTGCTCATAATCCAAGACAAGGAGACTTATTGCAGTCACTTCCATGCTCATGGACAAAGACCAAGGTCCAATCCCTTCTGCAGAAGAAGTACATAGACACTGTTCAACCTGTAAAGAAAGGGATTTGGGGAGCAGTCACTAGGCAGGACAGCATAAGCAATATAAAACTGCAAACTCACTCAGAGTTAATACTCTCCCTAGCTCTGATAATACTTCTTTGGTCAACAAAACTTCAATATTTGTAAATATATATTATTTTTTCACTGTGCCCTTTTTAGAAATTTATCTTTTAATTGTTTTAATTGATAGAGAAAAACAACCCACCTCCAGGCTGGTGTTAGTAGATACTATTTATAATTGCTGCTCCACTATTTTGAATCTGCTTCAAGGTGGTGAGTAATATGATGATATGAGGGAACTCAAAGAGTTTTGGTAAGTTGTCACACTACTTTAATTTTTAATTCTTTGATCACAAGGAATATTGTGTGAAATATAGAAACAAATGATTCTTATTTTGGGAGAAAAATACATGTATGTAATATAAATTTGTATGGAGAGTAAATTTATATTTCAGTAAGTACAAAGCATGTTTTCCCTCTGGTGATTGGATGGCCAAACACCTTGGTTGTCATGATAGAACTCTCATCCAGTGTCTGACAGAAGCAGATGCAGAGATCCATGGCCAAGCCCCAGTGGAGCTCTGGGAGTCCAATCAGCAAGAGAGAGGAGGGATTGTATGAGCGAGAGACATTGAGACCATGATTGGAAAAAGCACAGGGACAAATACCCAAACTAGTGGAAATGCTTGAAATGTGAGCCAGTGGCTGAGGAACCTCTTTGGAACTGGACCAGGCCCTCTGGATAAGTGAGACAGTTGATAGAGAGGAGGAGATTGGACCTGACTCTGCTGAATCTACCAGGCTGGGCTGACTCCCCAGGGGAGACCTTGCCTTGGAGGACGTGGGAATGGGGGGTGGTTTGCGGGGGAGGGCTGGGGAGTGGGAGGAGGAAGGATGGTGGAATCCGTGGCTGTTATGTAAAATTAAGTTAATTATAAAATAAAAAAGAACTCAATTAGATGTAAACCCCCCAAAAAAAGAAAATACTTAATGTAATCATGGTGTCACAATGTAGTGAGATGACTAACTCAGTGTATGATATAATATTAATAGCACAATGTCTGTCTGTGCTCCTTATAGAGTGTATACTGAGAAATGGCACTAGCAGAGTCAGCCATGGTAAATTCAAGTACATGTTGTTGAGCTTTCCTTCCCTTCTATTTTCACTGCATTGTTTAGGAGTCCATTTTGATGATAGCAAGAAATGTTCAGTATCACAATGTTGCTGGAGAGCTTCTCTCCAGCTCCCAAGTCCCGCCAGTCTCCAGCTCCCAGGCTGAACCCATTCATAAAATAAACACACAGACGCTTACATTATTTAAACTGCTTGGCCATTAGCTCAGGCCTATCATTGTCTAGCTTTGATTCTTATATTTAGCCCATTTCTATTAATCTCTACTTTGCCACGTGGCTTGTGGCTTACCGGCACTTTACATCTTTCTTCTCCTCTCGGCGGCTCCAGCCAGTCTCCCCTTTCACCTTCCTGTTTCCTCTCTTCTCTTCTCTGTTAGTCCCGCCTATACTTCCTGTCTGGCTACCGGCCAATCAGTGCTTTATTGATACAGAGTGATATCCACAGCATCACAATGCACTTCTAATTTTCTGCTAGAAATATGAAAATACATCCAAATAATACATTTTCATGATAGGTAGCCTCGAGATTATTCATAATAGCCTTCAATATGAAATTATACAATGCCATCAACTAATGACTAAATAAAAAAGAACAAAAAGGTGTTACTATACAATTAAATGGAATTCAACCATAAGAATAAAGAAATTAATTGGTGCATACTAAATAGCATGAGTAAATTTGAAAATAGTGATTATAAGACATATGTGAAATCTCCATATATGTTTAAAATGTTCAGAAAATAAATTATGTTAATTTCACTTGGTACTTATCCTGGAAATAAGGATATTTTGCATCTGAGTTAATAGGTATTTTATTGGGTGATAGAAATATATAGAAATTGGATTGTGTCAATGGATTAAAAAATCTGGAAATTTACCAATCATGTTAAATTTTAATCTTAAATTGTGAATTCTATAGTGTAAATAGTGTTATACATACCTATGAAGTGTTTTTCTCATGTTCTTGTGTCTTTGCTACCACTCAATTTGCATATTGTAGGAAACAGATTCTAAAGGTCTTATCCTTCAGATTATCTCCAGTATCCACACCAGCATTGTAAATAAAGGGTGTATGAAAATACATGCTTATTTGTGTATATATGTATATTATTATTCTTATTATTTAGATTTGTGTTCTGCATTCCTGTATTTATATTTTTCCTGAGTAAATATTTTTTAATATCTCTAATTGCAAAAAATCAAAAATTAAAGCATCTGAAGCAATTCAGTCAATGCTAGCAAGTTATCATAAGAGGCATATCTCAAGAGAATAGCATATGGCTAATAATTATATTTAAAGTTCTGTATAGAGTTTGTCACTAGGGTAGTGCAAATCTAACTACATTGAGACTATATCCCACTCCAGTTTGAATGGTTATCATTAAAAAAAGAAATAATAGCATACACTGATTATATTAGAGAATAATTGATCCTTATGTACTACTGTTCAACATTTAAATTAGTTCAGCCATTAGAGAAAAAGAATAGGTGTGTTCCTTAAAAAGTAAAAGTAGAGCTATAATATGCTTCATCCACAGAACTTCTAGGTATATATACCTGAAGGACATGATATAAGCACATAGTTGGAGTACTGAAATCTCAATGTATATGGTATCACTATTATAAATAGCCAAGTTATGGAATCAGAATTAGTGTCCATCAGCTGACATTTAAATAAAATATAGTGTATGTAGTATATACACAGAATATTTTATATATAACCATTATATATATTAGAGGCTTATATAGCAATAAAATTGAATAAACATTTTATAACTAGAAAGCATCATGTTTGCCAAATGAAATAGACATGGGAAGTCAGCTCTTACATAATTTCTTTCATATGAAAACAGACAAACAGAAGACTAGAAAACAGAAAAGGGAATCTTGAGGATTAGGAATGAGATTGCAAGAAAAGAAAGGTACTATAGGGGAATACAAAGAAGGACGGCCCCGACCATTGTAAATTTATGGGTATATATGAATATCACAATGGCACTCATTAAGTTAGACAGTTAATTGAAATGCCATGCTGATTTGTTAATAAGTATAACAAAACAAATCAAAATCTTAGTGTAGATTATTTACCTTTCAATGTGAATATATATAGCAAAGTACCATATCATTTAAATATAAAATGCTTACATTTTAGTAGTCCTGTTCCAATATATTAAAAAGTGATAAGATTTCTACTAATATTCATGTATTCCAGTTGATAGCTCATCTACTTAACCTCTAGAAATGTGAAATAAGTCACTTGATTTTCATGAAATTGATTTTCTCATAATAAGTTTAATGATATAAAACGTTCTACATTGATAATTTGAACTCTTTGTGGTACATTTATCTGACAACTTCTTTCTGTTTTTGTTTGTTTGTTTGAACTAAGGGTTACGTGGTGTTGTCATCGATTATTCTTAGTGATTCTTAATTAAATATTTTAATTAATAATTTTCATCCAATTTTTGAGTGAGAAATGTTGCAAACAAGACCCAGGATCTAATGACAAAAAAAGAAAAACCTGTTTCATGAAAATTAGCACATTTTCTTGCTTCCAAATGTTGGACAGGGAAATTAACACCTCCAGATTTCTGAAGCCAGTATTCTTGATATCATTTTTATGAATATGCATTAGAGCTTGTTTTCTTAAAAATATATACATCTTTAGTGGAGCTATAGTGATGGGTCAGTGGTTAAAAGGTTAAAAGTTTTACTGTTATTACAGAGCTTCGAAATTTTGTTCCCAGCACTCCCATGGCTCACAACTATCTATTACTCTGGTTTCAGGAAATCTAACCTTGCCTTCTAGCTTCCAACGGATCCAGGCACTCATACACTGTACATTAATACATTCATGCAACACACCCACACCCACTATGTGTGTGCGTGTGTGTGTGTGTGTGTGTGTGTGTATATGTATGAAAACATTTCTACAAATAGATTTAATTTTCAATTTTTTAAATATTTTATTATTTTAAATATATTTGTTATACTATTATGTATACTTACTGTATACATGCCTGGTTTCCACAGAGGAAAGAAGAGGTGTGCAAAACTTCAAGAACTGGACTTACAGATAATTGAAAGTTATCAAGGAGTTATTGGAATTAAACTTGGGTCCTCAGCAAGAGCAACAAGTGTGGTAATATTTTGTTTTTGCACCCCAATAAAGCTTATCTGAGGATAAGAAAAATAGGATAAGCCACAACAACCTCACCTCATCAACTCCTCAACCTCCAAAGAGACTACTTCCTGTATACCCATGCTTATATGCCTTTCTGTTCCTGATCTCTCACTTCCTCTCTCCACCCAGCTACATCACTTTCCTCTTTCCTCCCAGCTCTATCACTTCCTGTCTGTCTGTACAAACCTCCAGACTATGGTTGACTAGTACTGGGAATTAAAGGCATATGACACCATGCCTGGCTCTGTTCCCAGTGTGACCTTGAATTCACAGATATCTGGATGAATCCCAGCCTCTTAAATGCTAGAATTAAAGATGTGTGCTACCATTGCCTGACCTCTATGTTTAATATAGTGGCTGGCTTTTTCCTCTGATCCTCAGATAAGCTTTATTGGGTACACAAATAAAATATCACCACATTTCCCCTTTTTTTTGTCCAAAATAAAAAATATAACTTTAATCCTAGCATTTGGGAAGCAGAGATTCATCCAGATCTGTGGCTTGTCCTATTCCTCTGATCTCTCAATTTTTAACCCAATATCTGGCTCCAGGTTTTTTATTACTAAGACAGTTTAGCAATTTGTCTCACAAGCAAGTGCTCTGAACTACTGACCTATTTCCCTACTCCAATTTTCATGATTTTATAATTAAATTTTAATTTAAAAATTTAAAAGCAGAAATTGAAGGTGTTTTTTTTAAAAAAAAAACTTTCACAGAAATATTATGACGTATTTTCCTTGAGAAAGACCAAAAAATGGAAATAAAGAGATGATGGGTGATATCACTCTGTGTACTATGAATATGTTACTGATTGGTTGATAAATAAAATGCTGATTGGCTAGTAGCCAGGCAGTAAGTATAGATGCTTGTGAGAGTTGGTGGTACACATGGCTCCCAGAGCCAGAGTTGGCAGTAAACATACCACCACCATGTTGGAAACTGATGTGGGCAGAGCCAGCAGCTAAAGCTGCCATTTCATTCCTAGTAATACTGCAGTTTAAAGCAATAGATTCACAATAAGGCAGATTCAGATAGAATAAGACTTTAAATGGTTTACAATATGTATAAAAATATACATAGGCTTGGAAGTGAGAGGAAAAGAAATATAGACAGTTATATAAAGAAATAGAAAGTTTTAAAAAATAAAGAGGAAATAAAAGTAATATTAAAAATAAGTCATGTAAAGATGGATATTACACAGAGAATCTAGATTATGTTGTCTTTGATATTTTTAACTGCAGAAAGACATTTGATTGTAAAGGTGTCTCAGTTAAACCAATATGTATATTTTAATGGTATTTTGACTTCAAAATATATGTCTAAGGATATGCTGCTTTGGAAAAGAGGTTCTGTTTTTGTTTCCACAGGAAGCAAGAAGCTATGCATTTGTTCCAGGTTAAGATGGATCAGATTTGATCAAGCCAGACCTCCTGAACCTTAACAGATTGTGCCTATCAACAAAGGTTATAGTTGGTCATCCCAGGACTTGACCATTATCTCAAATTTTCTCAGGATCCCCATAAGGCTACCAGGGCCCCCTATCAGCAGGAAGTAGCCTAGAACACTATGCCCACATTCCCCAACAATGAATTATGGATGTTTGTCTTTGTTTAGACATTGGTTACAAATTGTTATTGTTCATAGTCAATATCTTTTGAAAAATAAAGGGGGATATGATATGGAAATGTAGGATGTAGATATGATAAGATAAAAGGGTAGATTGTTGAACCTACTTTTAAAGACCAACTTATTTAAAATGTTTTACATTGGTATAGATTTTAGTTTATTGATACAACTTTAGAGTTGGTTTTGTAAATATATATATATATATATTTATATATATATTCTCATTTTAGGTATTATGTTTATGTAACTCATTTAAATTGTAATAGGTAATTAAAAAATACAGATTAATAAGTAGTCTTCTATGGTATTTAAACTTATAGTCATGTTATGTTTTCTAGGTATACATAGATATAATTCAATTAAGTAGGTAATCTTCAAACACTTCACAGACCTACAAAATATGGCATTTAAAATGTTTTAAAAACTTAGACTTTCTGGACAATGAGACACAACTGCTCCTGGCAGCACCAATTTACTTCAGAGATGAAGATGAACATCAAAGACACTCCATATGGAGTTTATCTTTTTCTTGGCAAAAATAGCCATTTAGGCAAGAAACTGTTCTTGTCTGGACTGCTTGACAAAATGTTGTATTGACTGGATATGCAGGACCCATCAGAAGGAGACCACTTAACTTTACAAGGCAAGATGGTCCTTCAGGTTCCTGCTTTGCAGAAGAAACTGCCAGACATTCTATAGGACACAGAGAGAAGTGATTGAGAGACTCTAGACCTATTGGCTGAAGATGGATGCCCCAAAGTTGCAGAGGAACTTTGGATGACTGTCCATGCAGGCAGCTGTCTGTCATTTCCAGAATTTTGAAAGCTGCTTACAATGCATTTCCTGTTTAGTTAGGTAATATTATATCATTCTTCTTAGGACTTTCATGCAGTTGAAGACCAGATAGTTATAATTTTCCTTGGCTATGATAAAAGATAAATTAGATATGAAACTTTAGACTCATAAATATAGAATAGATAGAATATACTAGATATTATAACTGTAATTCTTGATTGAAAACTGTTCTATTATATGTAATTTTACTATGTTGAAGTTAAAACCTTCCTTTTAAATAGAAAGAAATGGGGAAATGATGGATGATATCGCTCTGTGTGCTGTGAATATATTGCTCTGATTGGTTGATAAATAAAATACTGATTGTCCAATAGCCAGGAAGGAAGTATAGGTGGGATAAGCAGACGAGAATTCTGGAAAGAGGAAGGTCGAGTCAGGAGATGCCAGCCCTCCATACAGGGAGCAGCATGTAATGGCACACAGGTAAAACCATGGAAAATGTGGTGACATATAGATTAACAGAAATGGGCTGAGTTTAAATGTAAGAGTTAGTTAGTAGTAAGCCTGAACTAATGGCCAAGCAGTTTTAATTAATATAAGCCTCTGTGTGTTTCTGAGTAGCTGTGCACCAGGCGGGACACAGGAAAACTTTCAGCTATATAGAGACAACATATAAAGAAAAAGGCAGGGTTGGGGATTTAGCTCAGTGGTAGAGCGCTTGCCTAGCAAGTGCAAGGCCCTGGGTTCGGTCCTCAGCTCTGGAAAAAAAAAGAAAAAGAAAAAGGCACAAATATTTGTTTGGCATATTTCTTTTTGTATACTACACTGCATACTACTCTTAGTATGGACAGTTTATATTAAATCATTTAAGTGAGTTTATCACTGGATAATCCCCTTTCTCAGATGAAGCAATATGACATTTTTGTTTATTTAAAAAACTATCTCCTAAATAATATTTCATAATATAATCACCTGTTTTAAAATATAACTTGTTATTGATCAATACAAATCCCATTAGATTACTGCCTCAGGGGCATACGCTACTGATGTTTTGGTTTTTTGACATGTTCCTTAAATGATTTCTTGTATAATGCAAGGTGGAGTTACACAGTGTCTCATATTGTCTTCATACCATTTGTGACTAGAAGATACACATTGCTGTTAATTGTTATTTAAAATTAGGTATAAGTAATTAAAATTTTTTTCATTTATTATTTTTTTGTTTTTGTATTCTGTCTGCAGTTTCCCCTTCCTCCTCTCCTCTTTTGCTCCCAGTTCCTCTACAACACTTCTCTTCCTTCCTCTATCCACTCGTGCTCCATTTCTCTTTAGAAAAGGGCAGGTCTCTGATGGGTGATGTCATTCTGTATGCTGTGAAAATGTGTTGCTCTGATTGGTTGATAAATAAAGTTGTTTGGCCAATAGTGAGGCAGAATAAGATTAGGCAGGACATTTTAAAGAGAGAGAGAGGAAAGAAGAGGACAGAGAGAGGAGACACTGTCAGCCGTCACCAAGAGAAGCAAGATGTAAAGTTACCAGTAAGCCACAAGCCACATGGTAAAGTATAGATTTATAGAAATGGGTTAAGATGAAAGAGCTAGCTAGCAAGAAGCTTGAGCCATTAGACCATACAGTTTTTACTTAATATAAGCCTCTGTGTTTTTACATGGGTCCAAGTGGCTGTAGACTGACAGGTGACAGAGTTTTGTCCTGACTGTGGGCCAAGTAGGACACAGAAAAAATTTCAGCTACAAATGGCACCAAAATGTGGGACCTAAAACCTGGGAAAACTTTAAAACAATTCTAAAATGGAGCTAAAAACAGCTTCCTCGTTATGTCTCTCAGGCCAGCTGTGAACTACAGTTGGCAGGTTTGCAGTTGTGTATGGGCTTGAGTGTAGCATGGCAGATTTCCGCCATGGTACACAGTGGCATCTCCAAGCCCCACAGTGCACTGCTTTGTGACAGATTTAGCTTTTGCTAGTACAGGGGGAAAAAAAGGTTTCTGGGCTACACGCTGCTGGATGGAAGCATAGACCCACTGCTTCCCATAGCCGGCAGTGAGCCTGGTTCCCAGAGCTGGCAGTAAACGTACCACCACTATGTTGGAAAACTAAGGTGGATGGAGCCAGCAGCCAAAGCTGCCATTTTAGTCCTAGTCATGCTGCAGTTTAAAGCAATAGATTCACAAAAAGATAGATTCAGATGAAATAAACCTCTAAATGGTTTACATTATGTGTAAAAATATATGTAGGCTTGGAAGAGAGAGGAAAAGGAAGATAGACAGTGTTATAAAGAAATAGAAAGTTTTAAAAAATAAAATCTTTAAAGAGAAAGTAAAAGTAATATAAAAAATAAACCACATAAAGATAGAAATCACACAGAGAGTCTAGATTATATTGTCTTTGGGATTTTTAACTACAAGGAGACATTTGATTGTAAAGGCTGCTCAGTTAAACCAATATGTATATTTTAAAGGTATTTTGACTTCAAAATTTGATCTAAGAAATGTTACTTTGGAAAGGAGGCTCTGGTTTTGTTTTGACAGAAAGCAAGAGGCTATGAATTTGTTCCAGGTTAAGATGGATCAGATTTGGTCAAACCAGACCTCCTGAGCTTTAACAGATGGTACCTATCAACAAAGGTTATAGCTGGTCTTCCCAGGACTTGACCATTATCTTGAATTTTCTCAGTATCCCCATAAGACTACCAGCACCCTTCTTATCAGCAGAAAGTAGCCTAGAATACTATGCCCACATTCCCAAAAACTAGACTATGGATGTTTGTCTTTGTTTAGGTTGTTGGTTACACATTATTATTGGTCATAGTCAATCTCTCTCTAAAAGAAGAGAGGGGGATATGATATAGAAATATAGGATATAGATATGATAGGATAAAAGTGTAGAATATTGATCCTACTTTTAAAGACCAACTTATTTAAAATGTTTTACATTGGTATAGATTTTAGTTTTTTGATACAATTTTAAAGTTAATTTTGTTATAGTGTTTGTATATTTCTACTCTTGTTTAAGGTATGTTTGTGCAGCTCATTTAAAATTGTAATGTACAATTAAGAAATACAGATTATTAGTCATCCATGATAATCAAACTTATAGTCATGTTAAGTTTACTAGGTATACATAGATATATTTCAATTATGTAGGTTATCTTCAAACACTTCAATGACCTACAGAATGTGGCATTTAAAATGTTTTAAAAACTTAGACTTTCCTGCACAGTGAGACATATCTGCTCCTGGTAGCACTAATTTACTTCAAAGAGAAAGATGGGCATTGAAGACACTCCATATGGAGCTTATCTTCTTTTTGGCAAAAATAGCCATTTGGGCAAGAAACTTTTCTTGCCTGAACTGCTTGACAAAATGTTGTATAAAATGGACATATAGGACCATAGGAAGATGACCTCTGACCTTTGCAAGAGGAAATGGTCCTTTAGGTTCTTGCTTCACAGAAGAAACTGTCAGACATTTTATATCACATAGAAAAAAGTGACTGAGAGACTAGACCTATGGACTGAAGATGGATTCCCCAACATTGCAGAAGAACTTTGGGTGACTGTCCAGGCAACCAGCCATCTCTGTCATTTTTGATTTTTGGAAGATGCTTACAATATTCTTCCTGTTTACTTAGGTAATATTGTATCCTTCTGAGGTCTTTGATGTAGTTGAAGATTAGATAGTTATAATTGTGGTTTTCCTTGGTTTTGATAAGAAATAAGGTAGATATGAAACCTTGGACTCACAAATAGAGGATAGATAGGATATCTTCTTTGAATTTGTCAAGTGCAAATAAACTAGATATTATAACTATAATTCTTGCTTGATAACTGTTTTGTTGTATGTAATTTTGCTGTGGTGAAGTTAAAACCTTCCTTTTGTATATAAAGAAAATGGGAAATGATGGTTGATGTCATTCTGTATGCTGTGAAAATGTGTTGTTCTCATTGGTTGATAAATAAAGCTGTTTGGCCAATGGTGAGGCAGAATAAGGTTAGGTGGGATTCTAAAGAGAGAAGAAGGAAGAAGACAGAGAGAGGAGATGCTGCTAGCCGCTGCCATGAGAAGTAAGTTTTAAATGTACCAGTAAGACACAAGCCACATGGCAAAGTATAGATGTATAAAAATGGGTTAATTTACAATGAAAGAGCTAGCTAGCAAGAAGCCTAAGCCATTAGGTCATACAATTTATACGTAAGCTTCTGTGTGTTTACTCTGGGGATGCCAGCGGGAGAGATTTGTGACCGCTGGCAAGCCGGGACACAGGAAAACTTCCAGCTACAAGTATCTCATGGATATGCACTGGATGTCTTACCTGGTTACAAGAGATGGCTAGTTCATGCTCTGTGTCCCCCATTGCTAGGAGTCTTAGCTAGGGTCACCTTTCAGAGTCCTTGGTGTTTCCATTGCACTTGGTTTCTTGCTCTTCCCAGAGATGTACCCTCCCTACATTCCAGTTGACTTTCCTAGTACTCTCTCCCTCACCGCTTTCCCTCCTGATCCCTCATGTTACCATCTCCACTCCCCATCCACACTTCTCCCCATGATCAACAGCAATGTCTATTCTATTTCCCCTTCATTGTGAGATTCATGCGTTCTGCCTTGAGCTCTCCTTTTTTCTTAGCTTCTTTGGGTCTGTGGATTATAACATGATTATCCTTTCTTAATGGCTAATACTCACCTATAAGTGAGTACATACCATGTTTTTCTTTCTTGGTCTGTGTTCCCTCACTCAGGATAATCTTGTATTGATTGAGATCCTTTATGTAAACTCTGGTTGGCATACTTCTCTTGTATACTAAAATACATGCTACTTTTGGGATGGACAAATCCTCTATATATGTTTCTTGCTTTTCCTTTATTTCTTCCCATGCCCTTCTCAAGAAATTATTGTAATCCATATGAAAACAGTTTTCATAATTTCAAAAGTATTATTTTTGCTGTCTTCATTACTTTCTCAAATTGAAAAATGGATCCAATTGATAGATTCAATAGAGAATATGATACCATGCTCTTTGGGAAAAAAATAGCCAAATCTAGTGTCACCAAACCTGATGATAAAATTTCCCCTATGCTATCTCATATTTTACTACAAAGGTATTAATTTAAAATAGTTTTATTATTACTACATGGCAAATGGATCAACCCAAGAATCTGATACTCTGTGCCAAACATTTTAGTGTGAAAAAGAGAAACAATGTAGGCAATGGTATGGTTTCCATTGTTTAATTTATAGTTGTATAGGGTCATAGCTATTCAAGTAACTTAATAGGTAGCTTATGACCTAGGCAGTCATACTTATGTCAATAAGACCTGTGGTGATATTTTATTTGTGCTGAAATGTGGTAATATTTTATTTATATGTTAATAAATACAGTTTGCCTGGAAATCAGAGGAAATCACAAGCCATTTTAAGTAAACACAAAAGTCAGGCAGTGGTAGCACATACCCTTAATCCTATCACTTAGCAGGCAGGGTCTCTGTGTGTTTAAGGCCACACTAGGGAACAGAGCCAAACATGGTGACACACACCTTTAATCCCAGTACCAACCATAGAGAACTGGAGATCTATATAGACAGGAAGTGACAAGGAATTGAGATAGATGGGCTAATATACCCAATGAGAGGGTAGAACAGCAAGGCAATAAAGGTGTGTGTAAGACAGGAAGTAGCTCGCATTTGGAAGCTGCAGAGCTGGTAAGGTAAGGTTGGCTGGTGGCTATTCCTATTTCCCTGATATCTAAGGCTTTCACCCCTATATTTGGCTCCATGTTTTTTATTTAATAAGACAATTTAGAAATTCTTCTACATTTGGATTCCAACTGCAGGGCAGGAATTCACAAAAACCCCACTTGCCTGTGACATTAGGGGCCCCCATCTCTGCCAGAGCTGCAAGTGGCTGTAGATACACGCAGCTGTACTGCTTATGACTCAGGCTGGAATCTTTGGCATTCTCTTTTCACGTGGGTGGTGGGCTCCCTCATTCTCTCTCTCTCTCTCTCTCTCTCTCTCTCTCTCTCTCTCTCTCTTTCTGGATTTCCATCTCAGATTGCCACCACGCTTCTTTGAAATTCCCTCAGACTTCTACTGTTCTATGCAGACTTGGTAAGTCAATTAAAATATCTTAAAGGGAAAAACTAGTTAAAAGAGAATTTTTCCCCACATTAAAAAATGGGAAATATTTTTACAATGGAAGGAAATCGGTCTTTGTTTGATAACACATTAGGCAGTCTACAAATGGAACAATTAAATGAGAGGATTATTAATGTTGATGATATGTACATAACATCAATTATTAATATTATTTCTTTAATCATCCTTATTTTAGTATTAAAAAGTTTGGTCAATTTAAGTGCCAAGATCAAAGCTTTATAAAAACCTGCTAAATGACTTATAGAGAAATTCAGACCCAGATAGAAGAATTCAAAGGTGAAATTATTTCAGGATTGAATCATATGGTTACAGAGAGGCAGCCTGTTCAAACAACAAAACTTAATCTATCTAGTAACCATACAGGATCTACCTGCTCAAGGGCATGTACAAGCTAACTGGACTCCAGTGGAAATGTTAGATTTAAGGAGATTTAAGGAAGCTATAGTATCATATGGTATGTGTTCTCCATTCATAAAGCAAATGTTAAACTCATGGTCAACTTATAATAGAATTATTCCTCAGGACTGGAAAGAATTAGTAATGGCTATCCTGGAGGCTGGGGTACAATTACAGTGGAGAACATGGTTTAAGGAGGAGGCTAAAACAATACAGCAACAATGTAGAACTAGAGGTGTGGAAATTTCCCAGGATCAGCTTCTTGGAGAAGGTGAATATGTGGATATACAAAGGCAATGTTTATATGATAACCAAACCTTAATTCTGCGTCACATGGCAGCCATGAATGCATGGGACAGAATTGAGGAAGCAGGAAGAAAAATTGAATAATTCACAAAAGTTATACAGGGCCTTAGAGAATCCTTCACGGATTTCATACAAAAGGCTGTCTTCAGCAGTAAATACAATGACACCAAATTCAGAAGTCAGACAGATAATAATTGAATCTTTCACTTTTGAGAATGTGAATGCAGCACACAAAAGAATAATCAGGCCATTAAAGGCAAGATCAGCACCCTTGGAGAGATTGAATCAGGGACACAATTAATATTGAGTCTCATAACCATGATGAGATATGGTTAGGAGAGGTTATATCATAAGCTTTGAGGAAAAATAATGTCAGATGTTTTGGTTGTGGTAAACAAGGTTATTTGAAAAGAGAGTGTAAACAGGGCATTCCTAGGAAGAATGTTTATTCAAGGAACAATGACAACAGAATGTCCCTCCCTTCTGGATTATGCAGAAGGTATGGTAAGGGTAAATATTGGACTAACAAATGTAGATCAACAGGGACAGACAAGGTAATCCTTTGCCGCTGTTCTCAGGAAATTACCAGAAGGGCCTCATGCAGGCCCCCACAGCAAATTCAGTTCAGACCTTTCCTTCCATCATAGAAGAAACCCCATCTCAGAGCAATTAAATAACCAAATGCCTATTGGAATAAACCAGGCTGCTTGGGGTGATAGAACAATGGTAGTAGAGAGAATAGAAAATTCAGGAGAAACCATAAAGCATTTTTTTTTGGCAAACTTCTATAAATGAACAAATAACAAAATTAAAAATATGAATAAATGGTGCTTTCTTGGAAGATTAGGTAGACACAGGCGCAGATGTGACAATAATTGTGACCAGAGATGAAGTCACCCTGAAGCAGACAAGAATAGGATGCTGAGATGAAGCCATCCACAATCCAAGAAGAATAAACAGCCAAATTCCAAAAGCACCAGCAATTTCCAGAATTTAAAATCCTGAATCATGACAGGACACTGGTGGAATTCAAGTTTATCTGGTACATGGAATACTTGCACCCACCGAATGTGAGGTTGAGCTGTAAGCCTTGTGTACATCCTACTTCACAAATGCGTCTGTCAGAAACGCTAAGCCTGTAGGCTGAAGATGATGCCCCAATGATGCTTCAACGTGCAGAGGAACCTCGGGCAACTGTCCAGGCAGCTGACTGTTTCTGTCAACTCACATTTTTTTGGAAGTCGCTTGTTTGTACTTCCTGCTTTACTAGGTAATATTATTTCCTTCTTGGGTCTCTGAGGGAGTTGAAGATTAGATAATTGTAGTAACAATTTTCCTTGTTAAGGAATTCAGAAAAGAAACTCACTAAGAGGTCTTAAGCATATAAGTTTGAAAGACATCATAAGATAGTTTTCTGTTGGTAATACAAGACAGGATAGAAAGTAAATTAGGTACATTTTAGACTCACCAAAATTGGATAGATAATGGAATATTTTCTCTGAATTTGGTAATGCAAATGGAGTAGACATTGTTGATGTATTTATTTCTTATATATATTTTATATATTGTACTTATTGTAGATAGTTTTTCTTATATTAGTTATAACTTTTTTATTTTTTATTTTTAATCAACAAAAAAGGGAAATGTGATACTTTATTTGTGCTGAAATGTGGTGATATTTTATTTGTATGTTAATAAATAAAGTTTGCCTGGAAATCAGAGGAAATCGCAATCCATTTTAAATAAACACAAAAGTTGGGCAGTGGTAGCACACGCCCTTAATCCTATCACTTAGCAGGAGGGTATGTGTGTGTTCAAGGCCACACTAGGGAACAGAGCCAAGCATGATGCCACACACCTTTAATCCTAGTTCCAACCATAGAGACCTGGAGGTTAATACAGGCAGGCAGTGACAAGGGATTGAGGTAGCTGGACTAAGAGAGCCAATGAGAGGGCAGAACAACAAGACAATAAAGACATGGGTAAGATAGGAAGTAGCTCACCTTTGGAAGCTGCAGAGTTGGTGAGGTAAGGTTGGCTGGTGGCTATTCCTATTTCCCTGATCTCTAAGGCTTTCACCCCTATATTTGGCTTCATGTTTTTTATTTAATAAGATGATTTAGAAATTCATCTACAAAGACCTATGTGGATGAAGTGAGGTACAATGATCTTTCTGCTATGTTATAACATGTAAAATTAAATTGTGGGATTAAAACTAATATGCTTAATTTTTCTTAAATGAATTCTCATGAGAGAAGTATTAATATAGAAACAAGGCTATATCTCTACACTAGCACACATGTAGGAAATTTTTATCTATTTAAGAATTTGACCAGTTAAATATTGCCTGAACTGTTATTAGCATTTTAATTTGTTGCATTATGGGGAAAGGTTGTTCTATAGCATTTTACCCTCACTTTCATCTTTATCTAGCTTCTTAATGGCTTAATGGTCCATCTGGATCATTTGCTCTACAAGAGTTTAATTCTATGTAGTAGTTTTGTCATCTGTAGATTTCCAATTTAAATATTTAGAAACATCATATGACACCATATTGCTTAAGTGGTTTATTGTAATTATTTTGAAGGCATTAAAAAAACATGCCTCAATTCTCACTTTTATAAAATTTAAATAGAAGCTAATTTATACAGAAGAATAATCAAACCCCTGCAGATGCATGTATCATTCAGATATCTTGTTCTGCATGGAACATAAAACATGAACAATTGAAAAAGTATACTTTTATTTTGCCTTGTTGGTACTAAGTTACAGAATTTGTAGGCGATGTCACCAATCTTATACATTTTCCTAAACACCTGCTCCAGAATGACATCCAAGAAATTAAAATACATCAAGTCTTATAGAAGTCGTATAGAAGAATATTAACATGAACACCTTTAAAAGTCATATCACAGAGATATTTCTACATAATTATTTTTGCAGAACTATTTATGACAGCAGAGTTGAGAACCAATATATATGTCCAAAAATAGAAGGATGGATAAAGAAAAATAACATATCTAATAAAAAATTTTTAGTCATTAGGAAATTTTAAAGTATATAGTTTGTGGAAATATAGATCTAACTGAAGATAATCATAAAAATGAAATAAGGTAGCCATAGAAAAATGAGTATTTTATGCTTTCTCTCATTTGGGCTTTCTAGATGCTACATAAAATTGCCACATAAAATCACATATATATGTATTAATACATATAAAGTTATCATGATGATTGACAGAAGGACAAAGAGGCAAGAAAATAGATGGGAATTGTGAGAAATAGACAATATATACTTATAACAAAAAATTACAATAACAATGAAAGTGTTTGCTCCAATTTCTAGGTAAATAAGGATTTTCAAGAAAATACTATTGGCTTCTCAGGGGAAAAATCAATTAATAATGTATCTAATTTGTTAATTTGATTGCATTGTAGTAGGATTAATTTTATTAAATATGGTAAGTCTATTTAGTCAAGTTTTTCTAGAGACATAGAACCATTGAGGGACTGATGTTTTAGAAAGAATTTGCATTAGTGTTTTGGATTACACAATTATGGAGGATTATAAGTCCCCTGATAGATCTTTTGGAAGGAAACTAGTAGCATAACTCCACTGAAACTTCAGTGGATACATATATAGCACAGCAGGAAGAAGTTAGCAATACCAATGTTATCAATTCATTGATGAGTGAATGCCTATTTATCTCACAGGAATCTCCTCAAACACAATGTGAATATTTATCTTGTTTTACTTTTTACTGTGGCTCCCTGAAATCTTTAAAGTGAATTAATCTTCTTTACTCACACTATATTTTACAAAACATCAAATCATTTGCTGCATTTAGCTTCTTTTTGAACTGAATTCAACTGAACAGGGATCCAATTGATGGTGTTTTAGTAATCTTTTACATTGCTGATATTTACTGCATGTTTTCACAAAGTGCAAGCAGTTAGGGCACTTTTGTTTTATAATGTATGTGTGTTAGGAATAGTTTAATTGATAAATTGATTAAGTAGAATAGTACACATCTGTGTAATGGGCAGCATTGAATGTATTGCCCTATTGAAACTCTGTATGTATCAAGAAAATCTTGTGATTGTGCTGGGACTATAATGTAATGGTAGAGAAAACCCTGAGCAAGGAGCTAAGGCACACCATAGAAGGAAAAGAAGAGCACTAAAATGGAGAAGTTATACTAAAAGAAAATGCCTTGAAGAACGCTTCCAAATTTCTTAGGCTCAGAAGACTCATAGTTTGAGAAGCTTCAGATTGGATCATTTTTAAATTTCTCCATTAGAGCCCAAAAGAATTCAGAGTCAGAGGAAGGAGAGACATGTTATGAGGTGCTAACTTCTGGCATCAACTGCTTGTTCCACTAATGAACATATAGTAGCTGTGACTACTTGCACAAATTGAGCCCATTAACATTTCCTCATAGATAGGGAAGGGTTCCAGGAACTCTAAATACATTCAGTTAGAGAGAGAGAGAGAGAGAGAGAGAGAGAGAGAGAGAGAGAGAGAGAAAGAGAGAGAAGCAAAGAAGCAGCAGGAAGGGAACAGGAAATACTCGTGGTTACGTGATAGTAATGGGGTTCAGCAGAAGTGAAAAGGGGATGGGAAACAGCAATGATCAAATAAATACGATCAAAATAAATGTATACATGCATTAAACCATCATAATAAAATCCATTATTGTATATTATTAGTATATTCTAACAAATTTTAAAGCCTTGTTATATACTTAAGATCTCAATCATTTTAAAATTTAACAATTTATTATACGTATTCCTACTGTTGCCTATCTTCCTAAATAACCAAATGTTATGGAGATGGAATGGTTTGATTCCCTAATTGAGAACTGCTGGACTCCCCTTCCTGTCCTTGTTGCCCTGATCAAAAGGACTCAGTCAAGTAGATAGCCATTTTTCCCATGACAGCTATTTTGAACTCTCCCTTAGGCCCATGTTGGGAGCTACATAATGATTGCAGCTATTTGTCCTAGTGCTCAAGGTATAGTCCTAGCCATGTCTGCTTCTTGGAGTTTGAGCTATATTTGTCTTTAACAATTTCTTCAAGGAAAGATGAGAAACACCTCCTCTAGGGGTCCAGGAGAGGAAGTGTTCTGAAAGTGCAAAATCGATAATGTGATGACAGTCCTTCATTTGCATGAATGTTTGCTGTAATCTGTGGAGATACCCATTTCCTGACTGAATAAGTCGAGATTTCAACTCATTTGTTGAGGAGGCTGACAGATACCCTCCTGTACTGACTCACTAATACTAGGCTTTGTGCAAATATGTCTTCTTTGCTTGCTAGAAAAGTAGACAGCTAAAAAAACCAATAAAAGTAGTTCCAGCACAGGTGACAGCAGTATTGAAGAGCAGAAGTAGGACTCTAGTGGGTTTGATGGCCACAGAAGATGTGGAGATGGGAGACCTGCAGAAAGAGACCTGTCAGTGCAGCTGCAGGGGCAACATTAAAGCAAAGAAGTAGCAAAAGAAGTAGCAGTAGGTAGCTAAGCAGTAGCTTCCGTCACAACCTATGGAGTTAAAGCAAGTGGCCTGATCAAGAAGAGGCACAGGGAGGTCTACAGTGGCAGAGAACTGAGACTAAAGGTTACAAAGCTGTAAAGGGCAAAGGAACAGAAATTGCAAATACTTGTTACTAGAAGCATTCTAAAGAGCTGTCAAAGGGACAAAGGTCTCAGGCACCATAAGACCAGGAGCTGTATCACTGCCACTGCTGTGAGTGGGCTGAGGAATCCCTAAAATGAGGCCTGTCCAGAAGCTTCAACACAAGCCACTATCAAGGACTGCAGAATCAGGACTTCCAAGGCCTACGTAAGAGTTTCAATAACAAGAATAAGGATCTTAGTGTATAGTGGTATTTTATTTGTGCTGAAATATGATTTTATTTGTATGTTAATAAATAAAGTTGCTTAGGGGTCAGAGCTATTAGCAAGCCATAGGGAAAGCCAGGGCGGTGGTGGTGCATGCCTTTAATCCCAGCACTTGGTAAGCAAAACTAGGTAGATCTCTGTGTGTTCAAGGATACTGCCGGCATTGGAGACACACGCTACAATGTGTGTCCAGAAGTCTGTACAGATAGGCAGTGACGAGGCAGTCACGTAGTTGGATTTACGACCAATGAGAAGGCAGAACAGAACTCTATTTAAAGACAACACACAGGAAGTAGTGCCTTTTTTGGAGAGGTCTCTTGACGGGAGAGGCTAGCTGGCAGAAAGCGGGTAAGGCTCTTAGCTCTGACCTCTTGGGCTTTTATCTTTACATTGGCTCTGTGTCTCTTATTTAATAAGATGGTTGGTTACATCTACATTAGTGCCTAGTACCTTATATTTATACAAGAATTATAACCTTAATGTGTTCTATCAGTTGCTATTCTTGTCAGTTATCTGTGGCCATTTACTCACTGCTATCAATTGCAAAGAGATTAAAAAAGATAAGAGCTTTTCCTGTCCTAACCATAAATTCTGTCTGGATTCATCAAAAGGAACCCTGCCAGCTGATTGACAACACATTTGTACAGAAATATTGATACTTTTTCTTCATATTAGGAAACTGTCCTGAAAGTAATATTCTATTTGTTACTTTTATGAAACTACAAATTACAACTATGGAATTCTTTAAATGTTATCAAGTTTTGAAGTCCAAATCAAGCTATAGTTCTGTTTTGTCTGCTTTATTACATTCATGTAGTTCTATACTCACAATGACCAAGCCAAAATAAACTGCAAATATTTATTAATAATCACTACTGTTAAAACATAGCTTCAGAGATTTTCTGTTTTGCACTAAACATTTAATTATTACTTGCCTTTCTAGACATGGTTTGTCACTCATGTTGAATGACATACTTAAAGATAAAAATAAATCAGCTCTTTCATTAAAAAATACAAATAAACATGGGAAGGTTCACAAAACATCAAGTTGAATGCAGGAACATTTTATTGTATGATAAATTAATCAAAACATATTATTTAATCAGTATGCTACCTGCTCTCCATAAAGTAAGAAAAGATAATTGCTAAAAATACAAAGTAACAACTATGGTCATGATAGCAGCAAATCAGTATTTACAATTACTGGACATAAAAGATGCATCTGGCATATTATTTAATGTCTTAAATCTCCCATGTTAGAGTATACTTTTATAGGTATTTTTAAATGTAACATTTAAATTAATGTGATAGACTGAAATTATTTATCTACACATGCATTACCATAAAAGAAGGGGCATTTAGGAGGGCGATAATACATCTGTTTGCCTTCACTCTGCAACTCTAAGAAGTTAGGTTGAAAGTGGGATGAGAACTCGCTAAAGAAGAAAATCTAAAGGGCAAGTTTTCACTCTATTTTCCATGTTTAAAGGACAATGAAACCTTTGGACACTTACTAAGTGATTGTCAAATAGATTGGCATTTTGGGAGAATGACAAATGAAGAAAACACTAATTCTGTCTATGATAAAGGGCCACAGAAAATACTTTGTATTAAAACGTCAAGATTTTAAGCACAAAATAGAGTATCAAATAATGAAAAGTGATAAATAAAAATAACAGATAATTTTGCAGTTGGCTGTTAATTTTTGTTCCTTGTCTCATTTTCTAACTGAATCTGTCCATGGATATAATGCAAGACCATAAGTGTAACAGCAATAACTGAATAGAAGATGCTTAGCCACTAAATATCTAGTTAATAAGTTGTGGGTCAGTCCATGCATATATATATATATATATATATATATATATATATATATATATATATATATATATATATATGGTTACAAGGTTGACCACTGTGATATTCTGCATTGAACAACCAATAAGGGGCTCATCCTTGGGGAGAATCATTCTCTTCTCAGTAGTCATTAGTTGACTATAGTTCTATAGTTCATTGTCTAAGGGATAAGATCTCAGGTAATTTCCCTTTCCCACATTAACATTGGTCTATTAATATTATCATTGTTCCATTCTTGTTTTGGAAGCCATTTCTAGAAGAGACTGTTTTACAGCAGAGTTCCTAGTATAGGACACAGGATTTGGGTAATTTGAACTAGATCTGACATGAAAGTCTCTTTTCCCTGATCAAACCTCCTTCCTTCCAGAAAATACTGCGTAAAATGTCACAAAAGGGAAACAAACAGTCCAACCGAAATCTATCGACCATGACAATTACCAGCATAACAAGATATACAAAGAGGTGAAATAAGTTCCATTGACATGCAAGTGGCAAACAACAGCTATCTAGTTGGTGCTAAGGCCCACTCAACAGGAGGGAAATCATGCTTGGTGCTAGAAACCTAGCTAGTTTCGCTGGGCTAGTGAGATCATAGACCTTAGAAAATAATCTACTATCGCTACTTTGCTAGACCCAGGTAACTCCTCGCTACACTCTAAATATTATCCTTTAACCTGCAGATATGTGTTGCTACCACCTCATCATCAAATAATTCTTTTTTTTTTCTATAGCAAATGAAGACCCATCAAAGAAAATCATGCTGGATACGATCCAGAGATCAACAAACCATGATGAGCCCCAATAGGTACATCTACTTCACAGCTCCTGCTTCTATGACTCAGGACACATCATAGAATAGGGAATAGAAAGACTTTTAGTTTAGTTTTTAAACACTAAAACAGCAAACCAGTGTCTGGTATATGTTAGATATTTAAAAATGTCAGTTTACTTCTGTTCACCAGATACGTCTAAGTATCATTATATAAATGAGTTGCATTTCAATTTACCTTATTGTATCACACTATTCCTTTAACTTCAGGAGAGTTTCTTGGAAGTATATATTTTATTGTTTAAAGAACTATAGACAAGAATTATGTACTCTTCATAATAAAGCCTTGTTGCCACTATTGAAGACATAAGTAGATTTGTATTTTTATTGACATGGACGCACTAAGATTATCTCCATGTATTAAACCTAAAATTCTATTGATGAATCATATGGAAGACAAAATTAAATATTTGAATCATACTTAGACAGCTTATAGAGATAAGACACGAAAAACCATAAAGCATCGCATAATTATTGGATACCTTGTTTCTTCCCCAAACTATAGACAGTAATAATCTCTGCCCACTGAAAATATAATATTAGCATTTTATAATCCAATAAAAGTTCTGAAAATGTTATTATTTCTGTCATTTTAAAATACAATTCAGCAACATGTAAGGAAGGCCTTTCCAAAATATTTAAATTATTTTAGACACTTTTCAATGTAAATATATAATGGATTTCTCAAAACAAAGGGCTTTATATGACCAGAAACTTGTCAGATGATAGAAGAAAAGTATAATTGTAGCCATACCAAAAAGTATATATTTTAAAATGTTCAAATAATCACTTACATAACAAAAATAATTTTTAAAATTATGAATAAATTTTAGGACATCATAGTTTTGTGCAATAAAGTAGTTACTGTCCTGTGGGGGTATTGTGTTCCCCAAAATATTGTGTATGCTAATAAACTTATCTGGGGTCAGAGAACAGGACAGCCACAATATTAAACATAGAGGTTAGGCAGTGGTAGGATACGCCTTTAATCCTAGCATTCCAGAGGCAGAAATTCGTGTGTTCAAGGATACACCCAAACACGGTGACCTACGCCTTTAATCCCAGAAAGCCACACCTTTAATCCCAGGGAGTGGTGGTAGAAAGCAGAAAGATATATAAGGCGTGAGGACCAGAAACTAGAAGCATTTGGCCTGGAGAAGCCTTTGGCCTGGAGAAACATGTGGCTGGTTAAGCTTTCAGGCTTCTAGCAGCAGTTCAGCTGAGACCCATTCTGGATGAGGGCTCGGGGCATCCAGTCTGAGGAAACAAGACCAGCTGAGGATCCAGCGAGGTGAGGTAGCTGTGGCTGGTTCTGTCTCTCTGACCTTCCAGGGTTCACCCCAATAACTGGTCTCAGGTTTGATTTTATTAATAAGACTCTTTAAGTTTCATGCTACACTGTCCTATACTAAAAGGCCTCTTGCTACTTGAGCCCCTGCAATCCTTAATTATGTTGAGAAAGAATTCAGAAGTGCTATCCCCCACATTTCCTAGCTTTGGGCTTGGAATACAGCTCACTGAAAGAACACTTGTCTACCATGTAAGAAACTCTATGTTTAAATCTCAGCACTGAAAAAAAAGTTTGAAATCTATTTTTGAAGGAAGCATAGCATGATTGAAACATGTTATACAACCAAATAATAGCTTAGTTACTGAGAACTAACCTATGTAATTTGGACTTAAAATATTATTCTGGTTTTGATGGAAAAGAAATAGTCTTCAAAGCAACCAAAGAATGTTGAATTTTATTAAAAAAACATAGCAGTCCAATAAGCAAAGGGGGTGATGCACTTATGTTTAAAACCACAAGCATCGAAGAAGCCAAGTCATTAATACACAACTGAACTTCTTCAATCAGTGTGGAGGACACCTGTCAGTGAAGACGCAAGTTATAGAATTGGGTTAAACATGTTTAAACAAAGGAACATAAGCAGAATAGTTAGTATCAATGTCTCTTGTTTGACACTATTCTGTGGAAGACATGAACAAATGTCTATTGAACATACATAGGGAACCTATGACAGACAAAAGTAAAGATATCACCAAAGTCCCCAAAGTAAGGATATCACCAAAGTCCAATTGGTGAACTAATATATTTATTGAGGTTATTCACAGGACTATGAGTGAGGGGTTACTTACTGAAGCAAAAATGGCTCAAAGGCTGCTGCATTGTCAAAGACCAGCACAGCAGGAAAGCTGAAAACCTGGAGCACACAGCACAGCTTGCAGGCAGCTAAAAAGGTGTACTCTCCAGATAGTTCCAATTATTCTGAGCTCCTTCAAGGAAGTTCTCCTGGGCTGTACTTCTTCTGGTAAGTTCTTCTGCTCTCTTTCTACTAGGTAGCTTTGTTGATCTCTGTTTCTTCTATGCACTTCAGCTTGTCTGGGAGTCTTCTAACCTGGCCAGGTTGTCTGAGAGTATCTCTAAGCAGTTCTCACTGCTTATATATCTTTGGGAATGGAGGATCCTAGTGAATCTGGACAGTTCCAGGTATTTTCTGGAGTTGTTTTGAAGTGTTTACTTCCTGATCATAAATAACTTCCCTGCAGGATGGGATAATTCACCTCCCTTTAGGACTCAATTAATATCATACTGAGCTTTCCACAGAAGGTTTTATCTAATAGGAAATGGTTTCACATCATGTCTTAGGAAATAGCAGAGAATGATGTACATAACCCAAAAGTTTTGTACTAACTCACAAATCTCTTGAAAGAAAAGTATGAAAAAATTAATTCATTTATTGAGTGAAATATACACCCTACTTTAAAAAATATATTTGTCATTAAACTATTTACTGTTTTTTTATATTCATTTATTTTCTGCCTGTGTAAGTGGGGTGATGTATGTGTCACTCTGGTTGTATGGAAGTCAGAGACCAGCTTGTTGGATCTTGGTCTTTCCTTGAACTCAAGTCTTCAGACCCAGCTTGAAGCCCCTTAAATGCTGAGCCATGTCACTGTCACTTTTAATTATTTTTAATTCACTTTTATTTTGTGTTTGTATACATGCACTAAATATTTTAAAACTAACATTTTGATAATAAATATCTACCAAGAGTAAAATAGTAGAATGTAATGATTTTACCTTATTTACTGTTATTTCCTCTTATATAGACAATGATCATAATATAGCTCATGCCATTTTTCTTTATAAAAACTTAATTTTACTCAAACTATTAAAACAATGAGAGGAATATGAAATCATCAAATGACTCCATCCCATATTAAAAACAGAGTCTTTCTTGAATGATTCAGAGAAAACACTTCAGTAATGTTGTGATGCATAAGCAGGTGTAGATGTGAGATACTGTTTCTTTAACACTTTATCATTTTATGACATTTTAATTTCCCAGTGAGTATGATTAATATTACTTGGAAATAATTTATCACTAACACTAATTCAAATGGTAGATCATCTCTAAAAATCAGTTGGCAGTGAAACTGATATCCTGCTGATGTCCTACCAATTTAATGCATTAACATACACTCTCATTAATACTATGTTTATCCTTGTTGACAGGTATCACATTTCCTGGTTTTCAAGAGTGTGTCCCTCTAGTTCAAAGACATCTTGGTCTTTAGCAAAATAAATTATGCTAAGGCAGGAGACTGATGCATACAAGCTTGTTCTTGTCCATGTTTTTAAAGCAATCAAACATTGAAGTGTTCCTGTGGTGTTTCTTCTGCTATGAAAGGACTAATACAGTGAATCATGCAGTACAGCAAAATGGAAGTCCTTCTCTTTGTTTTCATTTCAAATTTGGCTTAAAGTTTCAGTGATAGTAAGTGTAGGTTATATATACAAGCTGAAAACAAATTACTTGCCAAGAACTGGGTACATGATATGAATATGTCATATTGCTTATTTTTAGAGAATAAACATTTCTCATGGCTTCTCCCCAATAGATTAGTCTTTTGCCATAAATCAATATACAGAGTAAAGTGTTTTCTTACATAAGACAAAAGATTCCTTTGAAGTACCATTTTTTTTCCAAAAATGTTTGGCTATGCCTCGTGCAATGTGAACAGAAAGATGTAGGCAATGATTCTGTACCATAGTAACAAAAAGAGCAAACTTAGCAAAATCCTGAGATCACTCCATTTTCTTATGCATGCAGCACTTATTTGTAATGCTTCATTTAGGACTACAAACAGCCTAAGCCATTCATAAGGTATGGTACCGACCCCATTGATAAAGCCATAAACCTGTAATGAAAAAGTTTAGTCTACCATCTTCAAATATTTCTAGCCATCAGTATTCATTATCCAGTCAATATTAGGAGTAGAGAGTTGTGGCTGTTTTCCCCTCTCATAGTAATACCAACAAGTTCTTGTAAACAGGCACTAAATGTTTTGCTGTTCTTTTACTGAAAATATACAGGAAAGTACATTAGTTTCTCATCTCAAGGAATTCCTTAACTCTTCACAAGCCAGCTAATAATAATATGGATGAAGTTGTGATTGAGTCAATGTCTTAGTGTGGGATGTAAAACTAATATCTATTTTCTGATCAAGCTCTAAAGTCCTCCTAGGCATAGGGAGTTACCAAATGCAATTTTCTTTGCTACAATAAATCACCATTTGAAGGGTTCTGAGAAGGAAATCTAGTTATTGTCAGGTTGCATATTGTTGTTGTTGTTTTATCCTGAAATTATTCAACACTACCTGAGGAGAACAGTAATTAGATTAGAATTCCCAGAGTGTTACCTAGAATTTTTGATGTACGAACTGAGCTGATTAATATAAAGAGATGTGATGCGATTCCAAATTAAGTACATTGAGTCATTGGGAAAACTAACAATTGACAATGTCTGTAGCTTGTGGTTCTCAGAGGGAAATGTTTGATGGGTGAGACCTGATAAAAATTAGCCAGTGATTATTCTATTTTAAACTATGTTCAGACAGTATCTGACAACTGTGGTGATGTATTGTGTACCCTAATAAACTTGCCTGGAGATGGGAGGACAGAGCCAGCCACTAGATTAGACATAGAGGCTAGATAGTGGTGGCACACCCTTAATCCTGTCACTTGGGAGGCAGAGATCATCTGGATTTCTGTGAGTTCAAGGCCACACTGGAAACAGAGGTAGGCAGTGGTGGCACACACCTTTAATCCCAGTACTGGGAAGCACTCACTCTTTTAATCCCAGGAAGTGACAGCAGTGTGGAGAAAGGTATATAAGGCATGAGGAAATAGGAACTAAAGCAATTCAGCTGAGATCCTTTTGAGTGAGGACTCAGAGGCTTTCAATCTGAGGAAACAGGATTGGCTGAGGAGTTGGCAAGGTGAGGTTGGCTGTGACTTGCTCTGCTTCTCTGATCTTTCAGCTTTCACCACAATACCTGGCTCTGGGTTTTTTAGTAAAAGACCATCTAAGATTCGAAAAACACAACCTAAAGGGTTAAATGTTGTAGTATATTATTTTAAGATGCGTTACATGTGTTTATACTGTGGAATATTTGTTTAATGATGCAAATGTGTGCTGCATTCTTTTAGGTTGTATTTGTTTAACTCTGTGAAGCTGTGTTACTTTGCCTGTCTTAAACCCCTGATTGTCTAATAAAGAGCTGAATGGCCAATAATGAGGCAAAGAAAGGATAGGAGGGACTGGCAGGTAGAGAGAATAAATAGGAGAAATCTTGGAGGAGAGGATCAAAGATCAAGAAAAGGGACCAGCCACCCAGCTAGACACAGAGTAAGAGTGAAAAATTACAGAAGTAAGAAAAGGAAAAAGCCCAGAGGTAAAAGTAGATGGGATAATTTAAGAAAAGCTGGCTAGAAACAAGCCAAGCTAAGTCTGGGCATTTATAAGAAAGAATAAGCCTCTGTGTGTGATTTATTTGGGAGCTAGGTGATGGGCCTCCCAAAGAGTAAAGAGTAAAAAGAGTACAACAGCCAACAACAGTTGAAATTGTTTTTGAAATTGATGCTGAAATTGGACAAATTCATCTTTGTAAATAAGTATCACTAGTTTTTCTTTCTTCATGACCTCTAAAATAAAACACATATCACAGAAAACAATTATATATCATTCATTTAGGACCTCCCTCTTCTCTGCTAGATATATGGCATATTAATTCTAATGTTAATATGCATCCCCATTGACTTACAAGAACCTTTAAAGCTTGCAGAGGTCTTGAGGTAGATTGATTCCTAATTTTATGAGAAGTTGCCATATTTATTTCCAAAGTGGCTGTACAAGTTTGCACTCTCACCCACAGTGAAGAAGTGTTCTGCTTACTCCACATCCTCTTCAACATAAGCTGTCCTCGGTGTTTTTGATCTTAGCCATTCTGACAGGTGTAAGATGGTATCTCAGAGCCATTTTGATTTGCATTTCCCTGATAATTAAGGATGTTGAGCAATTCCTCAAATATCTTCTGGCCATTTGAGATTCTTTTGTTAAGAACTCCCTGTTTAGATCTGTAGCCCATTTTTTTCATTGTATTGTTTGATATTTTGATATCTAGTTTCTTGAGTTCTTTATGTACTTTGGAGAACCATCCCCTGTCAGATATGGGGTTGGTGGAGATCTTTTCCCATTCTGTAGGCTGCTGTTGTGTCTTATTTACCATGTCCTTGGCCTTAGAGAAGATTTTCAGCTTAGGGAGGTCCCATTTATTGATTGCTGCTTTTAGCGTCTGTGCTACTGATTTTATAGATTGTGTTCTATTCTCTTACCAGGAAAGATTTGTACATTGAACAGATTAAGAATCTCTCTCATGGTCTAATTCTGTGTTTTGTGGGAACCGGAGAATCATTGCCTAATAAGAGTACATGTAAACAGAAGACTAAAAAATGGGGTAAGAGATGAGAGAAGTTGGTAAAAGAGGCCTTGAACAAAAGCCCAATATTGTAGAAAGCCAAAGATAGGAAATATCTACACCTAAGAAGAGGAATGGGGTTGGAAGGACATCAGTAAGAAGAATACTACAAAGGCATTGGAAAATAAATTAATATATGAAATGATTTTATAAAACTATTGAAACATTAAAAAAAGCTTGTAGAGGTCATGTTCACTGTCTTAGTTTGTTAATAAATAGTGGGAATAGGATTGTAGATGAGCTTAGAGTAACA
>CABHPH010133031.1:38156-48791 GCA_902168325.1 Peromyscus nudipes
TTTCTTTCTTTCTTTCTTTCTTTCTTTCTTTCTTTCTTTCTTTCTTTACATATTTATTTATTATTGTTTGAGACAGGGGCTCAGTGCACAGCCTTGACTGGACTGGAGCATGCTATGTAGATCAGACTTGCTTAGAAGTTTCTGAGAAACACATTACCTGTATTTGCCTTGAGAATGCTGGGGTTAAGGCATGTGCCATCACACTCGACGCCCTTTATATAATTAAACTGATAGTGAGATGATAGATAACACCCTAGTCTTATAAATGTTGAAGAAATATGAAAGTGTCATCTTTCTGAACAGCTGTAACACCACCATTTATCATTTATTCTTTCTTATCAGAATACAATATGTGAAATAATAAGAATTTCTACTGTAAGTTATTTGTATTGAGATTTGGGGGGATATGATGAAAGTTTAGCTTGTGGAAGGAAGAATATTAATCTCCTATTGATGTCCATAGTTTAGTCCATGGAACTTATAAGTATTACCTTCAATGAAAATGTTAATGCTGTGATTGCAGATTTGATTAAAGCTATGTGGAGATTCTGCACTTTATTATTATGGAATTGTAATATAATCATATGATTCCATAAAAATGAAAGTTTCAAAAAGAAAAATGGTAGATAAAGTTGTAAAATAATAAAAATTAAAAATGAAATTTCTGTGTCTCAAAATGTAGAAAGGAGGCTATGAGTAAGGTAATGACAGTTCTCAAAGATTCCAACTAGAAAAGAAGGACCTTCATTTCATGGTATAAATAATCAAAAGAAAAAAGTAAATGATCAGACAAGCATATTTTAACCAAAGATTTCCTACCAATGAAACTAAATCTGTCTACTCTATACCTTCATAAGATACATACCTAATATTTGCCCTACTGAGCTATAAGGTAATGATGTTTTATTAAAGCTTTCCATAGTGTAACAATTATGGTCGATAGTACAAAACTAAGATTTACACATCTCCTCTAGCACAATGCTCATATACATAGTTCTTTTCCTTCCAGCATAGTTACTGAGTTAATATGAACATTATTAAGACTTTATACATATTGTCAACAACACATGAATTTTATGTATTTCTATTCTCTTTCTCCTTCTCTCCCTGTTTCTCAGTTTCTTTTTCTTTTCTAATGTGATTTTCAGAGTCCTTATTATGAGTTGGTTTTTAATATTCTCATAATTTATACAAATGTGTCATTACCTATAGGTATAAACTACCATATTAGGTACAGTCTATTTGTAAAAACTTGTATCATGTTATGATCTATTTTCACATTACATAAAAAATCTTGAAATCTATAAATCTGCTCATGATACCATAACAAAGAAAGTCATAGACCATAATGGAGAGCTGAATACTATTCCATAGTAAAATTGATATAGCATAGACTTTTCTTCTAAGTATTCATGTTTATGCAGATAGACAAATTGTATTCTCATCCTTAATTAGGGAATCTTCTGTCAGTAATTGTGAGTGAATGCAGAAACTCTCAGATGCAGAAGTTGTTGAGAATATAATGCAGATAAGTGCTCAGACTTGAACAAGGCATTTATAAAATCTGTATAAGGCTTATCAAACACTATGGAAGAGGAGGGTAGAAAGAATTAAAGGCTCTAAAGAGAGAAGTGCTGAAGATATGGGGAAAAATTAACCAGCGTATTCTCAAAAGATGAAATACAAATGGCTGAGAGACAGTTCAAAAAATATTCAACATTCCTTAGCAATCAGGAAAATGCAAATTAAAACTATTTTGTGATTTCATCTCATCCCAGTCATAGTGAATAAGATTTCAATTAAAAAAAAACCCTACAATTCTCGGCATGGGTGTGGAGAAAGGTGAACACAAATTTGCTGCTGTTGGGATTACAGACCATTGCAGCCACCATGAAAATCAATGTGGATGTTCCTTTGATGTCTTGATGCAGTAAGAATTAATATCTTTTATATGCATACTATAGTCAGGTAAAGTTCTGCATGATCTATTTGAAATAACAAAAAATGATGGTTGAGGAAAATATTCTTACTACTATCATTTTATGAATTAAGAAAGTGAGACGGTATTTGTATAATATAGCCAGTAAGTTGCTAAACTGTGATTTGAACTTGAACTCAATGATTAAAAAGATGTCATATTTTTTAATGGCAGCTCGCCTGCAGTAATTTAATAATATCCTAGCAACATATATTCTTGAAACTTTGATATCTATCATAATATTTGTAGCCAGAAGGTTTTCTCTGGTCCCACCAGGTCTCACCCGGGCCCATGGTCCCACAGCCGCTTATAAAACAGTCACTCCTAAGCTTAATATTATTTACAAACTGTATGGCCTATGGCAGTCTTCTTGCTAACTAGCTCTTATAACTTAACCCATTTCTATTTACCTATAAGTTGCCATGTGGCTGTGGCTTTACCAGTACTTTCACATCTTGCTTCTCCTGGTGGTGCTGGCATCTCTCCAGTCTCTGCCTGTCTCTTTCCTGTCTCTGCTCTTGGATCTCCTGCCTGCCTCTAATCTGCTTTGCCATAGGCCAAAGCAGCTTATCTATTAACCAATGAGAACAACATATATTCACAGCATACAGAAAGATATCCCTCAGCAAATATTCACACACAAAAAGAGAGTGAGTGAGGACAATATAGATATAAAGTAAGTAATGCAATTACTAATATAATATAATGTAAATAAATGGTACATATCTTGATTTTACTAGTATAATGTAGAGTAAAGAATAAATCAAATGCTGTTGTTTACAAATTGGATGGGTTTAATGAATATGCCATACCCTTGCAACCACAAATAAGATATAGGTGATTTTAATACTCAAAATATTCCCTATAGTAAACTCTGTGTTAACTTCCATGGGAAATATTGTTTTATAATCCCTCCTTAGATTTTCCCCTTTTACATAAATGGAGTAATACATATGTAAAATGTCATAATTAGAAACATACAATAAATAACATTCATGATTGCTCTCTTTAACATAAAACAATTACTGGAAGATCCACCTAGTTTTACCTTTGCATTACCTTTTTAAAGTCACATTTTATTAGGTAAATATACTGTGATTTTTATCATACATTCACTTATGCATAATCAATTTAGTTTTTTGTCATAAACATTTGCTGCATATCACTATTATGTTTATAAAATAATGGCTAATTAAACTTTCACAATCTGCAGTAAAGAACACATGTCAAGCACTCTATAACATTTACAGTCTTCACTGCACAAATTTAAGGACTTTTTTACTGTTTACATGTGCCATGAGCTATGAAAGCCATGTTACACATATTCACTAGTTCATTCTTCATGTTTATATCTAGAAATCATTGTTTACTTATATGTTACAGTTAAAGAAATTGATGCAGAGACAGGTTAGGTAATCCTTGCTGCATAGCATAACACAAATATTGACTGTGACAGGGCTGAGATTTATCACAGAAAGTCTGATTCAAGCACCCAGGCTCTCAATCACTTATATGGTCTACATTCAATACATTTTTATATGGATTGTTTTATGTTCATCATTTTATTTTCTTCTTTTAGTTGTCAATTCGTGTTCTTCATATATTTTTCTCTTCAGAGCATAGAGTTTGTTTGGATTTTGTATAAATCTTTATATATTTAATATACTGGCCCCTTTTCTCATATTTGTTCAAATATTCTAGCTTATTATTTGTTTTCTTTTTGCTTAGTTCAAAAATTTTTATTAGAAAGGTATTTAATTTAATATGCTCAAAACTGATTTAATATTTGAGATTTTCTTATCTATTTCAAGATAATTTAAATATTTATTCATATTTTATACCTTCTCTATTCTAATATTTACTGGAATATATAATGTATTTACTACAATTCTTTTATTAAAAACTTTAATTTATCTTTACCATAATAGGTACATATATAAAGAAGTGATTTAAATTCATTTTTCTTCCTAAATATAGTCTATTGCTTTCTTATTGCTTATTTAACAAATTGCCAGAAAATCATTGGCTTTAAAGTATATAATTTTCTTCTCCAATCATTACAAAAATCTAAAGCCTGAAATCAATCTTACTAGGCTAAAATCAAGGTGAATAAATAGTGCTTCATTTATGGTAAAAGGTGTAAGGGGAAAATCTCTAATCTAGTTTTGTAAAGGTTCTGATCACTGTTCAAATTTCTTGTCTCCTCTCACCCACAATCTTTAAAACTACTAATAGATGATGTGATATTTCTTACATTGTGATGCTCTGACCCTGACTCTTTTTCTACCTTCCATTTCTACGTTGAGGGACTGTTGACATCATATTTGATCTACCTTGTTAACATAGGACAATCTATTTCAAGTTAATTAGTGTACAAACTTACTTACCCTTTTCTGTAAAAAGTCCAACATATTTAGGGATTAAGATGTATAATTTCCCAGAACTTCATTAAATGATTATTATTTGTTTATTTCCATAGATCCATAAATGATAAGGAATATTTCTTTTCTTGCTGCACTTATTTTTTTTGACGACAGTTGTTTCTTCTATTTTATATTTCTTTTTAAGATGAACTTATGGTGGCAAGAGACTTTTGATGTAACTATGCATTATTATTGCACTAAACTTAAACCATGATTAAGCATTCATTACATACATCAATATATAGGCACATATATAAATATGTCCATATTTCATGTGACTGGCTTTTTAAAGGCCCCAAATCATTATTAGTTGTAATTTTAGAGATATGTCAGATACATGGTTTTAAAATAAAAACAAAGAAACAATTCATTCAAGTAGAAAAATTATAGTCACAAATTTAGGCCAAAAGTCCTAAAATTAAATAAGTATTAAGCTTAGGTAGTTGGGTACCAGGAATTCTTGAGCCTTGTGAAAATTATAGCATTTAACCAAGCTGTTTCTATCCATGAAAGAATCCTGAACTTTATGCATCATTAGACTAACTCAGAGAAGCAATTACAACTCTCTTCTGGTGTCAGTTTAGCTATATAGTACATGTTGAATTGTTAATTAGCAAAACTCCTGATCGGCAAATAATGGTTTTTTAACCAAGGAAGTTTTATTTGGAACTGTGTTTAAAAGTAATTCATAGCTGCAGTAATAGAATATTGATCTTCCCTGTGAATCTACAATATTTACTAACATCATTTAAATATAACTTTATTTTTTAATTTAAAAGAGAATTCTCTAATATACTGTCCTTGTATAGCATGAAAGAAAATATCCGCAACATTTAATATTTATCAGAATGTATTAGTGAAAGTTATTTGCTATGACAGAAATCTATATTTACTGTAGTCCATAAATATATGAAATGTAATAATAATAATAATAATAATAATAATAGAAGTGACTGAGGTAATGGAAATGCAACAATGATGTACATACATACTTTGAAAAGCATACTCAATAGAAATCTGCACAGATATATTAAGATGATTGTTTTACCAGCTCTAAATAATTCCATTTGTGGATCATGAGCACACACACACACACACACACACACACACACACACACACACAGTTGAATTACCTAGCCCTTTGGAAAGTTTCAGTATTTGTCATAATTCCCCTCTTTTTTTTTTTTTTTGGTTTTTCGAGACAGGGTTTCTCTGTGTAGCTTTGCGCCATTTTCCTGGAACTCACTTGGTAGCCCAGGCTGGCCTCGAACTCACAGAGATCCGCCTGGCTCTGCCTTCCGAGTGCTGAGATTAAAGGCGTGCGCCACCAACGCCCGGCCATAATTCCCCTCTTTACAAAAGGATTTCAATAGGATCTCATCCTTGGAAGGCAATATTTCTTGTTAGATCTTTTATCAATTACAGAGACATTTACCCATGTTCAATTTGACCAAGGAGTTTGTCAAAGTATGCTATTTATATTAAATATGCCAAATTAATGATATTTGCCTTTCCATCCTCATAGCTATGGATTTTAAGCGATATCTGACCCTTTATTAATCCATAAGGATGCTCTATAATTCTTCTCCGGAAGGACTTGAAAATGTTTATTTTTGTAAGAACTTAGGTACTCTAAAGAAATTTCTAGTATTTTTAGGATGCAATAATCATTGCATCAGTTTCTCATTCCGAATCATGGACTGAAATGCTTAAGCCTCTATGTAAACTTTACAATTTCTGTTTATTTCAGAAGACATTTGTAGACCCATAGGCATAAGGAATTTGTTGATAGCCACTTAATTTTAATTATTTTTCCGTATGATTTTGCTAAAACAGAACTTGGTACAATATGCTATTTTATGACATGTATAAAGGTTTGTATTCTACTGTATAAATCATGCAATAATCAATTGGCTCATACTGTGAGAAATTATTACAAATAATCTATAAGTCCACAGAGCCTAAAGCATGTATCTAAATATTAGATTTTATGTCACAAAGGTTGATTTGGCTTTTGTCAATCATGGAAATAATTACAAATATAATTTGTAGATAGTGAAACCATTTTGTATTCTTTTGTGTTCATTATTATTTTTAACAACTAGGACATGTGTACTATCTTTTCTTATATATAAGCACAATATTTTATTTATAATTGGTAAGCATGCAGTTCTTAGAAGTATGTAAATGTTAATTTTTATCTTACAAGCTGAAAGAAAATTTACCATTTTCCCAGAGCTCTACTTGAGTTTACTTAAACAGAAAGCAGTGTATTTAGACTCAGAAGTTATATTAAAAAATGTACTTATTGGCATAAAACAAGCAGTATGATAGGAATATTTGGTCACACTCATGTTGTATTTCACAAGGTAGAGATTATCTTTATTCTAAAAACTACAACAGAAAAGGAGTGAATTGCACTTATTAACATGGAGAAGTCACTCACATTTTATTAATGTATTTACATCTATTCATTTGTGATCTATGTTGAAAAATGTGTTTAAATAGTTTAATGAATTAAGTAACATACTTTTAGGAATCTGTTCATTGCTGAGCTTCATAAAACATTGAAATAAATAAGTTTTGCATAGGGGAAGGAAAGGATATAAATATGATACTTGAAACTTAATGAATGATCATTATAAAGACAAAATTCAATAAAATAATTTACGCTAGATTCAAAAGATTACAGAAATGTAGCTAAGATATGTGACTCTTCCAATGTGGAGTTACTTTCTGTCAAGCACACTAAATCTTGATGTTCAAATAGCAATATCAAAATATTTGTAACTTTCAAAAATTTTGCACCTATTATATAGTGTTATCAAGCTTGAATCCAGGCTATATAGCAATAAATCACATATCAATAACTAATACAGAGGATCAGATAAAATATAAAGGGAAGACTGCAATAATTACCTTAAATTTTATTAATTATCAAGAGACCAATTTATGTACAAGATAACATAGTACCTTATAGAGAAAATTAAGGTTAAGGCATAAAACAGGTAATAGGAATATCACAGGGGAGTATTAAATTTGCAGAATATTAGATTAGTAAACAAAATTTGCTTGATTTTTGGGTTTCATTTCAATAACAAAACCATGATAGCATAAAAAATAAAGGTGTAAACATATTTGCATATTTGTTTTTAACATTAAAAAGAAAATATTTAATAAATGAAGAGATAAGAGGCTCATAGATGAAATTATTTATCATGTTGAATTGTAGATTTGATACAAAAATTCTAAAAATAAAACCCAAAATTCATATAATATTTTTAAGACTCACACAAAATGCAAAATCAAAGAACATTTTTGGAAAAAATTAGCACCATTCTATTTATTATAAATATATGTACATATATATTTATATAAATCTGTAGAAATCAAGATATTATACATTTATGATAGAATTATAGATCAATAGTAAACTGATAACATTTTAAAACACATTTATAATAGATTGATAACATTTTAAAACACATTTATAATAGATTAATTTTGAACAATGTGATAAAGTGAGAAATTAATCATCTTTTCAGAAAATGATGAATAGACTACTGAATAGCCATATATAAGAGAATGAAATTGGGCCTTTATATTTGACCACACTAAAAAATTATTACAAAATGGATCTAAAGGACACATTAAAAACTAATCAGTTAGAAGAAAACATAGAAGTAAATATTCATGATTTTCTATTAATCAATGGATTCTTAAATATATTGACAAGAAAACATTCAACAATATTAAATTAAATTAGTCATGTTAATTTTTTTTTTTTTTGGTTTTTCGAGACAGGGTTTCTCTGTGTAGTTATGGTGCCTATCCTGGTTCTCATTCTATAGACAAGGCTGGCCTCAAATTCACAGAGAACCACCTGCTTCTTCCTCTCTAATGCTGGGATTAAAGAGGTACACCACGACTGCCCAGCTAGTCATGTTAATGTTAACAAAGAATGATTAACAAACAACAAAGTTTCAGAGAGCTATATTCAGAATCGGGAATGGGTGTATATTTTTCAAAACACTGATTTGAAGAACAGAGATACTTGATTGGTTATAGCTATGACTGAAATGGAAACGTATGCAAATGAAGGACATTGTGCTATATGATACAAATTTAGACATTTTGTTATCTATTTACATACTAAAGTTTATGGCTATTTCTTGCATAGAATTATATGGCATGGACAAACTCAGTCCAATAGCCTACTGATCATTTTTTTTAATATGCATAAATATAAACAACTACATGAATAAATTACACATTAAAATTAAGAAACAATGAAACCATTATTTTTCTTTTAAAAATGCCACCAAGCATGTGAAAAAAGCAAGCCACAGAATAATAAAACATGTTTTTGTTTGGGAGATGGGAAGTTGCTATGCAGTCCAGGATAATTTATGGTCCTCTTGCTTTTGTCTCCTAGTGCTGGAATTACATTTAAGTGACACCACACTTGCCTTGCAATAATACTCTCAAATTGCATATCTTAGAGGTCTGTGATTCATAAGTAAGATAGAGCAAGGAAAATAGTTTGATACATAGTTTGTTAACAGTTCAGAAGTTAATGTTACCATAGGATATAGCAAGTCAACTTCTAATCACACACATAAATGATAATATATGTCAACATAAAATCTTACACATGGATGCTCATAGAAACATTGTTCATAGTAACCAAAAAAATATAAAGGCCCATTAAATGGTGGACAGGGTAAAATGAAATAAATTTATATAGTAGACTCGTACTTTCTCAAAGAAATAAATGACATGCTGAGATGTGCTAGAAGGATGAACATTGAAATTATTACATTAAATGGAAGACATAGATAAAAGGCCTTTTTTAATATTGTTCCATGAATATAAATTGATCAGAATGGGAAAATATATCAAAAAGGAAATATGTGGGTTTTTGTTGGTGGCTAAGGAGAGAAAGTGGGGCATTATTGCTTATATATGTGAGGTTTGCTGTGGGATGATATAGTGATATTTTATTTGTACTGAAATGTGATTTGTATGCTAATAAATAAAGTTGCCCGGCGGTCAGAGCTATTAGCAAGCCATAGCGAAAGCTGGGTGGTGGTGGTGCACGCCCTTAATCCCAGCACTTTGTAGGCAGAGCTAGGTAGATCTCTGTGTGTTCAAGGATACAGCCAGCATTGGAAACACACACCTTTAATGTCAATACCAACCATAGAAGACCTGGAGGTCTGTACAGACAGGCAGTGACTAGGAAATCATGTGGTTGGGTGTACAACCAATGAGAAGGTAGAACAGAAACGCTATAAAAAAAGACAGACACAGGAAGTAGGTCTCTTTTGGAGAGGTACAGCAAAAGCGACAGGAAGGGTAAAGTTTTTAGCTCTTAGCTATTGCTCTGACCTCTTGGCTTTCATCTTTGTATTGGCTTTGTGTTTCTTATTTAATAAGATGGTTGTGGTGATATTTTCTTTTGTATTAAAATGTTATATTTTAATAAATAAAGTTGCCTAGGGGTCAGAGCTATTAACAAGCCATAGCCAGGGTCTGGCGAACAAGTAGTGATGAGGCAGTTAGGCAGTTGGGCTTACAACCAATGAGAAGGCAGAACAGAATTCTATAAAAGGACAACCCCCCTTTTGAGCGGAGAGTCGAGTCGTTGCTTCAGGGAGTGACTAGTGAACTGAAAGCAGTTAAGGCTCTTAGCTCTGACCTCTTCGGCTTTTCTCTTTACTTGGATAGTGTGTTTCTTTTTTAGCTACAAAGTTACAACTACATCTGGCGCCCAACGTTTGTGGTATGAATTCGTGAAAAAACTGCTTGCCTGTGGTCTTGTGGGCCCCAGCTCAGGCCCAAGCTACACCCGGCCGGCAGGAGGATCCGGAGTTTGAGGCCGGCCTAGGAGGCTTGGGAGAAGCTTCGGCCCGGGCCAAACCACAAACAGTGGTGGGACCATGGAGGCAAAAGCTGCTACACCACGTTGCTGGCTTCTTCTCATCGTGTTGGTGACTGCGGTGATGCTGCTACCTGGGACAAAGGATTTACTACTGCTTGTTCAGAGAAGAATTGCCAGGACCCTCGTGTTACAAGAAAGCATCAGCAAAGGTCAGTGTGGAAAAGTTTGGCAAGACAAATGGTGGGGAGAAATTGCTGTGAAGATTTTCTGTTCTAGGAAAGAATGGTTGTGGTTCCGAGAGACAGACATTTATCAGACTGTGATTGCTCCAAACCACAGAGGAGGCACAA
>CABHPH010133033.1:2213-13613 GCA_902168325.1 Peromyscus nudipes
CAGGGTTTCTCTGTGTAACAGTCCTGGAACTCACTCTGTAGACCAGGCTGGCCTTGAACTCAGACAGATCCGCCTGCCTCTACTCATCACTCTTAGTGTAGGTATTTGACCATGGAGCTACACTTACTCTAGTCCAGTTTGGGGGGCTTAAAGTTCTTGAGAGGACGACAGACAGGTGAAAAATAAATCAAATATAGCATATTAAGAAGTTACTTTTGAAGTTTGAAATTCAAGCTCATACCTGTAATCCAAGAGTTTAAATTTCAAATTTTAAAAACACTTTACTGTGTACCTTTACCCACGTTCTCCAGTTATTAATATTTTAGGAGTTTTGTTGTTTTGAGACAGGGTCCTATATACCCCAGGATAACCTCACACTTGCTATGTATCACAAGGCTGACCCTGCAATTTTAATCTTCCTACCTTTGTTCACTCACTCCCTAGGACTGGGAAGCAGGAATGTGCCCCCTCACCTGGCTAGGTGTTTGGCTTTTTGATTTGGTGGTTGGGATTGTTGCTGCTGGTGGTCTGTCTCTGTTTTGTTTTGAACTGTTTAGTTGTCCAGTGTCTTTCAGGCTTCCACTAAGGGTGTCAGAATTCCTCTGGGTAATGAGATGGGGATGCGGCAAGTGTTTTAACAGAAGATAATTCTCGTTTAATGGTTCCTACTTTCTTTATAAAATAGCATGTAAGCTTATGTCCCAAGAATGAGAGAGCTGGAGTACTGTAGAGGGTATCATGGATGGTATATTGTGAAATACTTCTTAGAGCAAATGAGAGAAGGTGCTGCTGAAGGTCATGAGGAGGAATTACTAACACTAGGGGCCAGTGGAGGAAGGAAACTGAGCCCATAGGACTTTAGTCCCCTTCTTGGTAGACTTTTTCTTAAGTAGAATCTAACAGAATTAAAGGGGCAGCAAAACCTGGTAGCACACACCTGTCCCATCGGTGTTTGGGAGGTGGAGTCAGGAGGATCAGGGGTTTGTGGCCAGCTTGGGCTATGCAAGACTACCTCAAAACCAGGAATGAACTCTGGAGGTAGAGGCAGGCAGATCTCTAGAGTTTGAAGCCAGCCTGGTCTACTCACCAAATTCCAGGCCCATAGAGTGAGACCTTGTGTCTTAGTTATTGTTTGATTGATGTGAAGAGACATGGTGAGCAAGGCAACTTGAAGCATTTGGAGGCTTGTTTGTAGTGTCAGAGGCTGGGTCCCTTATCATTGTGGCAGGGAGCGAGGTGTTGAAAAAGCCTGATCCACAGAGTGGGGGGCGGGGGAGAGAAAGAGACAGACAGACAGACAGACAGACAGAGACTGACTCACTCTGATTGGGCCTGGTATGGGCTTTTGAAATCTCAAAGCCCACCCCCAGTGACACACTTCCTCCAACAAGGCCACACCTCCTAATCTTTTTTGTTTGTTTTTGTTTTTGTTTTTGTTTTTCCAGACAGGGTTTCTCTGTGTAGCCCTGGCTGTCCTGGAACTCACTCTGTAGACCAGGCCGGCCTCAAACTCAGAGATCTGCCTGCCTGTGCCTCTCGAGTGCTGGGATTAAAGATGTGTGCCACCACCACCCGTCTTAATCCTTCTAATTTTATCAAAGATTTCTACTCTCTGGTGACTAAGCATTCAAATATATGATCCTATGGGGACCATTCTTATTCAACCACCAATACTTTGTCTCAAAAAAAGAAAAAACAGAAACAGAAAAGAAAGGGATGGAGAGATGGTGCACGTGCATACATACAGGCTAAACACAAAATAAAATTATTAAATCTAATTTTTAAAAAAATCAGCAAAGAAAGGTACAGTAAAAGCATTCATTTAGACTAATCTAAATTTAGGATTTTGTTGAATGCGTGTTCTAGAATGCTAAATTAGGTAGAGAAGGAAAAGAAAATGAGGAATTTGATAAGAGTAATTTAAATAATGTATCAAATACTCTGGAATTAATCTAAAGTAAATTCTAAAAGAGGCTGAGGAGTTTGAAAACGAACTGATGTCTGATGAAGTTGTAGAACCAGTGTAATGGGGGAATAGGAGAGTGTTCAGAGAGAAGGGACTGTGGGGGAGATCTCAGAAGTTACTGAATTTGAGATTGAGGAACTGTAGAAACATGGATCATCTCTGTGAATATTGGAATTGCCCCACATGTAACAGTGAATCTTAGGTAGGTTGAGCCTTGGAAAAGCTTAGCCTTCATGTATATATGGAGTCAAATTATCCCCAGAACACTGTAACACAGACAATTAAAATAACTCCAGCCAGTAAATGAGAGGACTTGGACTTAGGTACTGCTATGGTACTGCTATGTGAGTGGTGTTTGGATTGGTTGATCTAGGAATCTGTGTATAACATACTATTAAACATTATTTACACAATTGATTTCTGATTAGAGTTCGGTGTTACACTTTTTATACTGGCCTTGATATTTTTGTAACAAACTGAGTTTTTTATTCAACCCTTTTTTGTTTTTGTTTTTGTTTATCACATAGTTGGAGAAACAATTTTATTTTGTCTTAGCATGTCTAAAGCCACTAAAGGATTTTTTTATTGTCTTTCATCTCCAGCTACATATCCCCACCGTTTGAATCTCTTTTATCTTGCCAATGATGTCATACAGAATTGCAAAAGGAAAAATGCAATCATATTCCGTGAATCATTTGCTGATGTGCTTCCTGAAGCGGCCGCTCTGGTGAAGTAAGTAAATCCTTACTGTGCTTTGGGATTTAAAAAGATTGAAAATTTTTCTTTTCTTTTTCCATTTATTAGCAAGAACTTGAATAGTTGTGCATATTTCAAGATCCAAATAAAATATTTCGTTCATGGCCAGTAGTGGCAGCTGGGGAGCAGAGTCAGGCGGGTCTCTTGAATTTGAGGCCATCAGGGCTGTACAATGAGACCTTATTTCAAAAAAAGCAAAAAAAAAGGGGGGGGTTTCAATTCTTCATCTCTCTCTGTACTCATTTGTAGTTTAATTTTTAGTGTTCTTCAGCTTACAGACTTTTTTAAATAATGAAAGACTCTTGGCATGAAAATACGAGAAGAAATGGAAGTATAGTCTGTCTGTTCTAGTTAGGATCTCTGTGAGTTTGATGTCAGCCTGGTCTACACAGTGAGTTCCAGGGCTACACAGAGAAACTCTGTCTCAAAAAACCAACCAACCAACCAACCAACCAACCAAACAAACAAACAAACAAACAAGCAAGCAAGCAAACAAACAAACAAACAAAAAACTGCCTGGCAGTTTTTTAATCTTACATTTTAGTGTACATATACTTTGATAGATGTGCTTAAAAAGTTATGGTTCTTTTTTGTCTTTTGATGGATATAGTAGGATGTTAGAATATTCTCTCATTCTTTTGTCCTTATTTTTCGTTTTGAGATCGTACCAGTTTGATCCCTCCTTTTTCTTTTCTTCTCTCTTCTTCCTCCTCTACCCTATCTCTTTCTCTTTTTTTCCTTTGGATTTTTATTTTGTGGGTCTGTGTTACATTTTGTTTTTCTGAGACAGTCTCTTCACATGGCTCTGACTGACCTGGAACTCACTGTGTAGAATAGACTGGCCTTGATCAGAGCTCCACCTGTCTCTGCCTCCCTGGTGCTAGGATTAAAGGCATGCACTACCATGCTTAGCCCATGTTTTGTTTTGGTTTTTGGTTTTTTGGAGACAGGGTTTCTCTGTGTAGTTTTGGTGCCTGTCCTGGATCTCGATCTGTAGCCCAGGCTGGCCTTGAACTCACAGAGATCCACCTGGCTCTGCCTCCCGAGTGCTGGGATTAAAGGTGTGCGCCACCATTGCCCGGCCCCATGTTTTGTTTTTTAAAGGCATAGTCTTGCTATAGATCCCAGGCTAGCCTTTAACTAGCATCCTGGTTGCTGATGTTACAGGCATATACTTCCATGATTGCTCACTGATTCTTCTTTTTGATGAGCGGTACTTTTTAAATTTATTTATTTTTATTTTATATGTGTATTTTGCTTGCATATACGGCAGTGTGTGATCAGGCTTGAATCTTCTTCTTAGAACACATGTTGTAGTATTGAGTTGATTCATGCTTATTTTTCAATAAATCTTAAAAGGAAGAAAAACCCAGTATTTCTCTCCTAGTGCAGTTATTCTGGGTTTTGTATTCCATTTTGTTTTGGTGCTGAGGATGGAAGTCAGGGCCTTCTGTATGGGCACTTGCTAAACCAGTGCTCTGCAGGGTGCTTCATCCCAGTTCTTTGTTTCGATTTGTTAAAATTTTATTTATGTATATGAATATTATGCATGTGCGTGCACGCGCGCACACACACACACGCCTAGTGCTAGTGGAGTCCAGAAGAGGTCATCAGATCCTCTAGGACTGGAATTATAGACAGTCGTGAGCCCCATGTGGGTGACAGGAACCGGACCAGGTCCTCTGCAAAAACAGGAAACACTTTGAACTGCTCAACTGTCTCTCCAGCACCATTTGTTTTATTATGACATTTACTTATTTGTGTATGTGTGTACATATGCCCCAGCATGCATGTGGAGGTCAGAGGACAACTTTCAGGAGTTAATTTTCTCGTTTCACCATGTGGGTCCCAGGAATAGAACTCAGGTCATCAGGCTTGTTGAAAATCATCTTTACCCTCTGAGCTGTCTTGCTCCCCCTTGTTTTCTTTTTTAAGTGAGGTTCTCACTGTAGTCAGCACGACCTCAAACTCATGATCCTTCTGCCTCAGCCTCCCTTTACCCCATCGTAACTTCATTGATTTTTGCTTTTTTGATCAAGCTTTTTAAAATTGTTTTTTAATTTGTCTTTTTTTTTTTTTTTGCAAGGGGTGGGGGTTGTTTTGTTTTGTTTTGAGTAGCCCTGGCTGTTCTGGAACTCACTATGTAGATCAGGCTGGCCTCAAACTCACAGAGAACCACCTGCCTCTGCCTCCTAAGTGCTGGGATTAAAGGTGTGTGTTGTCAATGCCCGACTTAAATTTCTTTTTATGCCAAACATAGTGGTCTATGCTTTTAATCCCTGGATTTGGGAGGTAGAGGTGGCTCTCTGAGTGCAAGGCCAGCCTGGTCTACATACTGAGTTACAGGCCAGCCAGTGACACAGAATGAGACTCTGTCTCAAAAAAAAACTTGCTCTCCATGTAAGTGTCTGTGTGAGTATATACTCCATGTGTGGGGTCATCCATGAAGGCCAGAAGAGGGTGTTGGATCCCTGGAGCTGTAGTCACAGGCAATTGTAAGCTGCCCAAGGTCGGTGCTAGAAACCCACCTTGGGGTCGCTGCAAGAGCAGTACACAGTCTTAACTGCTGTGCCATCTCTAGCCCCGTGTTTTTATTTTGTTAGATTCAGCTTTTCCTTTTGAATGCCAAGTGTGTCAAGTGTTTACTAGATCTTTGTATTTCATGATCATCACAAGCAGGAAATTTTCCTTAGCAATAAACAATGTAGGAAAAAATATTTAAAAGTATACACACGGCTAGAGAATTGGCTCAGTAAATATTACTTGCTGGTTGTCCAGAAGACCAAGATTTGGTTACCCAGCACCCACATGGTGACTCACAACCATCCATAGCTCCAGTTCCAAGATATCCAACACCCACTTCTGTCCTCCTTGGGCACCAGGTACACATACATGCAGACAAAATACAGAAAGTAAAATAAATAAGTAGATCTTTTCTCAAAATTAAAAGAATATACAACACAAGAAGTTTTCTTGATAGTAAATTGTTGGTAACTATTCACAGATTTCGAGTTTGAGGGTAGGTCAGCTTTTTTGGGGGGGGGGGAAGAGGGTTTTTTTGTTTTGTTTTGTTTTGTTTTTTTTCCGAGACAGGGTTTCTCCGTGTAGTTTTGGTGCCTGTCCTGGATCTCGATCTGTAGCCCAGGCTGGCCTTGAACTCACAGAGATCCGCCTGGCTCTGCCTCCCGGTGCTGGGATTAAAGGCGTGTGCCACCACCGCCTGGCTGAAAAGAGGGTTTTGAGACAGGGTTTCTCTGTTTTGGTGCCTGTCCTGGGATTAAAGTCATGCACCACCACTGGCTGGCTGTGGGGCAGCATTTTTATATTGACTTTTCTTCCAGGGATCCATCTGTCTCTAAGTCAATAGAGCGAATCTTTAAAATCTGGGAAGATAGAAATGTGTACCCAGAAGACATGATTGTGGCATTGAGAGAAGCTTTAAGTAAGTTCCTTTTCTTTCCTAAAAGAATTCAAAGTCAGTCTGTACAATTCTGTCTGTTTCCATAGCTCTAGTCCTGTTGTATAATACTAAAGGGGTGAAGGGATCTGGCCTGACTTGTTTAACATTAAATACATAAAAATATGAATAACTGAACTCAATAGAATTGATTGGGAGAGGTCATTTGATCTTTGTCTCTGCTGATTAAAAACATCAAACATGTTAGGTGATGATAGTCATCTGGTTATTTTCATGTGTTTGCTTTCCTTAAGTCTTTAAAACTGTTCATCGGCTGTGTTTAATAACTACTGCTCTGTCTTCTTACTGTTGGGGAAATTTGGGGCATGGTTTCACATTTTTAAGTTGTTTGGTGGTGAGCATGCTTGTATATTCTCTAAGCTCCATTTGGCTTAGATTTGCAGTAATTATATATCCATTCTCTCTCTGTGTGTGTGTGTGTGTGTGTGTGTGTTTTAAATAAACTAACTCTTACATATAAGATTTATGTAATTAAATCAGCAAATAGAAGTTGATGATAATCATTGCCATGATCATCATTTCACTAGAAATTTGCTTTTAAAAGAGCACCTTCTAAGAAGCTGTTGAGTCCTTCATGGGAGTTTGTGTTCTATCTGAAAGTAACTGTTATTTTTAGCCTCTGCCTTATTCTTTTTCAGAACTGGGGGTTTCATCACTCGTAGAAATTACGTTTATTTAATAGCGTCTTAGATTTGGTGGGTGTTTTCTGGGTTTGTTTTTATAAAAATAAAAGAAAAGAAATGAAAGAAACTACACAGTCTTGGATTGCCTTTTTTCATGCTCCAACTTCGGCACTGAAGTGGACAGACAGAACAACTTCCCATAATGCCAGACTGCCAAAACTGCAATGTTTTCCAGGTACCTCTTTCAAAACTCAGAAGCAGCTGAAAGAAAATCTGAGCAAGCCGAGTAAGCAGTGGAAGAGATCACAAAGTAAGGAACAAAGTCTCAACTCGTATAAAATCCTCCTCCTTTTGGAGCGGAAGAGAATGTAGACCGCTTGACGGCGTGCCTGGCATGAACCATGGGCAAGCCTGTGTTCCCAGGCCTGGGAGGTTCCCAGTGACTTAGACTAATCAAGCCAGCATGAAGTTACTTCTTTTAAAAACTATTTTTAAACAGAGGAAATGCAGAAAAAGGGTTTTAATTGAGCGAAGATCCAAGAGTAGTTGGGGGATTAAAAGAGAAAAAAAAAAAAGCTTTCTAGTACCCAGGCTAATTTCCACATCAGAGATGTGCAAAGTTAGAGGCGACTGGTATTACACCACAGAGCTGAAGAGGAGACTAGGCATTAAGAAGCATTTCTCTGGGAGCCATGAAAGCCTTCAGATTTGGGGATACATTCCACCAGATTAGACATGGGCCTCCAATTTTGGCCAGAAACTCATTCTCTATCTGGAGCTCCTGTTGTGTTTGTCCTGTTTACCCAGCATGGTATCGAGGGAGCGGAATGCTGCATGTTATAGACTGTTGTGGGTAAACTGAGGAATATCGAGAGACTGGAAGGTTTGGAGGGAACAAGGTGAAGGACAGTGGAGAACTGGGAGGTGAAGCATATGATACTCCTCGCGACTAAGGGAGTCCTGGCACCCTCTTGTCACACATTGCATGCTTAGGACAGCGGAGCCATCAGTCTGGCCAAGTTCAATTGCAGTGATAATGCATGTAGACCTTTTGTTGCTATGAACTGAGTCAGCTAAAAAAAAAGTCCAGGAGCCAGGCATTGGTGGCGCACGCCTTTAATCCCAGCACTTGGGAGGCAGAGCCAGGCGGATCTCTGTGAGTTCGAGGCCAGCCTGGGCTACCAAGTGAGCTCCAGGAAAGGCGCAAAGCTACACAGAGAAACCCTGTCTCGGAAAAAAAAAAAAAGTCCAGACTTAACCAGATGGGAGTTGATAAATAATCTTCTTTAGCTGGTGCTCAGGATTAATTGGAGGTCTTGTTCCTGGACACTCTTACATTGAGATATTGAGATTTTTCTTACACTTGGTGAGACCAGGAGAAGGAGGTGCTTCATGTACCTACCTCCGTGTCTCCAAATCATTAATTCTGGGACTTAACAAGTCTGTTGGAGGTAAGTTGGTTAGACTTATCTAAATAGTTTTTTTTTCTATTGGCCATATTTAGGAGTATTTAAATTTCATAGTCAGTTGTTTTACTGCAGTATTATACTATGATTTATGTGTGCATGGCCTGCCGTATGTTTGCAGAGTACACCCTTAATTCTATGTCTCAGATTTCTTCCTGGATTTGGTCAAGTCTTTGTGCTTAATGAAAAGCACAAAGAATGAAAAATCATTCTTAATAATGAAATTTTTTTTTTTATTTCATTCAACAGCATCCACGAATCCAAAAGCTGCTCTCAAATCTAAGATAGTTGCTGAGTTTCGGGTAAGTTACAGAATTTGTTAAGTATACCAAAAATCATTTATTCACCTTTGAAGCCACAGTTCCTAGTCATCCTTACTTCTGCTCACATGCACATGGGATCCGAATAGGATGAGATTGCCTAGAGTTCCGTTTCCCTAGTGGAGACACAACCTTCCAAAACACCTGCTGCCGGTTAAGCTCTGTGTGTGGTGTATGGTACCAGGGAGTCTTCTGTTTTAATTTAGTGCTACTAAATTAAAATTTTCTTAGAACAGCACAGGACTAAATATCTAATTAAATTCCAGGAGAGTAGGAGGGGCTGTTGTTTCCGTGTTAACCCGTATCATGAATTAACTTGAATAATTAGGGACTGGGGAGATAGTCACCAAGTCAGCTAACCCGAGAGATACCTGGGAGCCACACGATGAAAGGGGAGAGCTGACTCCTGAAAGAGTTATCCTCTGAGCCCTGCACATGCTCCATGCACCTGTGTGCCTGCAAATATGTGCTGATCATAAAATAAATTAGAAGTTAAAAACATTTTTAATTTCAGTAAAAAGGTTTTGTTGTTATAACTTGGTGATTGTGATTGTGAAGGCTAATCCTAGCACTCAGGAAGCAGGGACAAATTTGAGGCCAGCCTGGTCTATGAAGCAAGGGCTACATAGTAAGACTTCAGAAACCTAAAAGTAAGTTGTAAAATAAGTGTGTAGCTAAGAATATAGTTTTGACATGAGAATTGAAGATTAATTTCTATTGCTCTGAAGAAAATTTAAAAAAAAATTTTTTTTTTCCTCTTAGGACTTTGATAGTCATTAGTTTTCTATATCTAGGGAGAGAATATTTGATCTTCTCTGATGAAAATTGACTGTGGTCTGTGTTTAGTCTCAGGCCCTCATTGAAGAGTTGTTGACATACAAACGCTCAGAAGATCAGATAGAATTGAAGGAGAAACAGTTGTCAACTATGAGAGTGGATGTTTGCAGCACCGAAACTCTCAAGTGTTTAAAAGGTAACACACATCCTTCTAAATAAAATAGCTCAAAGTAGCCAGGTGGTGGTGGTGGTGGTGGTGGTGGTGGTGGTGGTGGTGGTGGTGGTGGTGGTGGTGGTGGTGCACACCTTTGGTCCCAGTACTGGGGAGACAGGGGTAGTTGAATCTTTGTGAGTTCAAGGCCAGCCTGGTCTACAGAGTGAGTTCCAGGACAGCCAGAGCTACATAGAGAAACTGTCTTGTAAAAAACCAAAAAAATGGGTTGGAGATTTAGCTCAGTGGTAGAGTGCTTGCCTAGCAAGCGCAAGGCCCTGGGTTCGATCCTCAGCTCCTTTAAAAAACCAAAAATAGACACACACACACACACACACACACACACACACACACACGTATTATATGTATCTCAAAGGTTTTTTTTTTCTTTAAAGAGAAATGGGGAAGACTCTCCACCCTCTTCAGGTAAACCAGTTTTCAGAAGCAATTGTGTTCCATTGAGGTAGCAGTTTGATTTGTGTAAACCTCATAAATAAATAAATTCCCCTGAGTGGGTAGGTTTTGTGAGGTCTTTTTTGGGGGTGGTTAAGATTTATTTATTTTTATTTATTTTACTTTATATGTATCAGTATTTTGCCAGAATATCTGTATGTGCATCACATCTGTGCCTAGTGCCTACAGAGAGGCCAAAGGGCATTGGGTTCCCTGGGCTGGAGTTAAGGGTGGCTGTAAGCCACCATGTAAACGCTAGAAATAGAACCCAGGACTCTCACAAGAGTAGCAAATGCTCTTAAACCCTGAACCATCTCTCCAGCCCTGTTTTTTCATTTTGGAGGCAGGGAGTTATTTGTTTGTTAAAGGGTTCCACTGTGTATACCAAGCTAGTCATGAACTCAAAAAGATCTACCCACCTCCACCTCCCATGTACCACCACACCTGGCTTTGTATATAATAAATTCTTACTCTTTTCACTTTCTTGCTATAGTGAATTAGATATAAACAATTTTGCTTACCCTTTGTGGTTAATTGGTTTGATTATATTTTTTAGTAAGGTTATTCTATTGTCTTGTAAGTCTAGTTAATTCTTCTCCTTTTTTATATTACGAATTGTATATAATTATACTCCTAATTTATTAGAAGATAAGCCTCCTACAGTCAGAGATTATCTTTTACTTGACTATTTCTGTACTCTAATGCTTGAACAAATACACATAATATGGATTTGATACGTACCTTTGAAATAATGAATAAATGATGATGAGCTATTCATTTTTTGTGTCTATTTAGCTCCTGTACTGTGCTTTATTTTTATTTAATTATTTATAGAATAACAATATTTTACTAGAACATAAGTTTTTTTTGTTTTTTGGTTTTTTGAGGCACTTTTTCTCTGTGTAGACCAGGCTGGCCTTGAACTCATAGAGATCTGCCTGCCTCTATCTCCGCCTCTGGAGTGCCAGGATTAAAGTCGTAAAACATAAGATTTATAGAAGTGTCCAGATAAGCCATACAAAATAAACTTCACATCCCCACCCCACCCCAAGAGGAAAATCTACACTTGATAACAAAGTCATAGTGCTATTTGTGAGGGCTGTGGTGTTTGTTTAATGTTCCCATTTTGGTTCTAACAATCAAGCTTGTTCACCTACACTGTCTACATAAAGTTAGACTTGGCTAGAGAACATATTCTAAAGAACTGGGTAGCCAGGCGGTGGTGGCACACGCCTTTAATCCCAGCACTCGGGAGGCAGAGGCAGGCCGATCTCTGTGAGTTCGAGGCCAGCTTGGGCTACAGAGTGAGTTCCAGGACAGGCACCAAAACTATGCAGAGAAACCCTGTCT
>CABHPH010133034.1:0-34867 GCA_902168325.1 Peromyscus nudipes
TGCTGGCCTGGGAGGTGGTGCTGCTGGGCCTGCTGGGAGAACTGATGGGCCCTTGGAGCCAAAGATGCTGTAGTGTCCACAAAGTACCCAGGCAAGCCCCCTACAGGCCTTACCCTGCACTGTCTTATCTACCCCTCTTCCCCAATGGGAAGTCATGGCTCCCACTGGTGGCCTGAGGAGAGTACAGTGATGAGAAGTCAGGAATTAAAGTTACCCAGGGTCTATAGCCTGGTAACTCCAGTATCTTGCCACCTTTCCTCAGTTCCTTCCCTCTCAAAATGAGTGTAGCCAGGTGGTCGTGGCTCGTGCCTTTAATCCCAGCACTCAGGAGGCACAGGCAGGAGGATCTCTTGAGTTCAAGGCCAGCCTGGGCTACAGAGTGAGTTCCAGGACTCTGTTACACAGAGTCCTTGTCTCGGGTTGGCAGATGTTCTGTGGTGTGAGGAGGCTAAAGGACACAAATAAGCATACTGATGTTCTCAAGACTTCTGTGACAGCTAGCAGGAATGCCACCTACCACTCCAGGGGGCCACGTGATGTAAATCACTGTGCAGTGTGGGAATTGCACCCTTTAGTCACCCTTACCCCATAGGACTTGGCATCCAGGCGTTGCCCAGCCAAATTCATTGAGTCAAATCTCTCAGGATTTAGAGGGTGACAGGTTAGGGGACGTGAACTACTGCTTGGTTGAAGAGACTGGATGAAGCCTGGCACAGGAACCAGGAGCTGCTCAGCGCTATTTTCCCTTCCTGGTGGTTCACACCCTACCGTGACTACTTCTCACGTAAACTCCAGATTCCCTCTATGGAAGCCCATATAACACTTGGGCAAGGTTCCCCTAGATCAGGTTCCTGGGCCAACAAGAGCTCCCAGCTCCGAGGTCACAGGGAGTCTAGCTTGGCTTCTGCCAGAGAACAGCATGGCCATCTATCCAGGTCCCTGGTGGGACCCAGCTCCCTGCCCTGCTCCAGGAACACTGGAACTTAGGAAGTGACTGGAGTGGGTGGGACAAGGCAGGAAGCAGTGGGTTGCATTCCCATGCTATCCACCAGGATCCCAGGCTCCAGAGAAACTCATCTGTCTTAGGGGACAGCCATTCTTGGCTCTTCCTCCTGGGCTCAGCAGCTAGATGGAGAAGGCCCAGCAGAAGATCAGACAAGACTCCAGTGCCGGGCAACACGTTGGTTTTAATGGCATTGACATCCAGGCAGTCACATGTCAGTTCTGCTTGGCAACTTCCAGGGGTGAGGGGCTACAGCTGGGCTGGGCTGGGCTGAGACCCTCCAGTCTGCTCAGCAAGCCTTTGAGAACTCACCACCTGGCCTGTTGCTTCCCGACCCGGCCCCACTGAGAAATACAGACAATTGCACTGATTGACATAAATCCCGAGCGGCCTGGACTCCCAGCACACCCTAGTCTGTCAGCGTTGAGGAGGGCTTTGGCGTCTGCTTGAGGTGGTCCAGGGCTGCTCCCGGGAATAGTGTTTATCAAACGTGACAAAGGTTCTTTTACAGACTGGGGGTCTGGAAGATTTATTTCTGTGGTTCTGAGACTTGTCTCCAATGGCTTCACTGGAAGTTGGGCCTGGATAACGCTGTGTTGGTTGGTTATTTGTAAGGAATGTGTAAGGCATTTTGGTAAGTTGAACAGTTTGCCGAGGAGATCAGACGGAGGTTCCCTCCTTAGAGCTGCTACCATCCTCCTGCGAACAAAGTGGGCATGAGAAGGAAAGGCCAGGCCAGGAGTCAAGGCACCCCCACTTGCCCCGTGCCCAGGACCCGCAAAGCCTTTCCCAGGGCAGCTCCACAGGCACCTCCAGGCACTTCAGAGAAAGCAAAGCTGTCAGTCTAGAGGTCCAGAGCTGACTCCAGGGGCTGGGGGACGCATGCACAGGGACTGGTGGGACCCTACAATGAGAGGAAGGTGAGGCACCGAGGGTGGCTGAGAATCTGCGGTCCTGCATGCAGGGGCCACAGAGGCTTCAGAGTGAGGACAAGCTAGCAGTGCAGGTGCCAGCCCCCGTAGTTCTCTATCCCCAGTGCCCCCTAAACAGCATGGACCAAACCACGGGAGGACTGGAGGCTAGCCCTGCGGTCCAACCTGCACCAAGTACTTACTGCTTTTTCCAACTGTTCTTGCAACTTCTGCACTGTGTCCTTCTCTTTTGTCAGCTGCTCCTGAGTCGTCTTCAAAAGCTCTTGAAGTTTGGTGGCGGCACGCCCTAGGTCACTTGTTAGCCTCTTCTCCTTTTCTAGTCTCTCCTGCGGCCAGAGGGGTGAAGGAGGTCAGGCCTCAGGTGATACAGCGGAAGAAGAAGAGCTAGCTCTACAGCCTCCATGAACACGAGGCAGACAGTGCTGGCCGGGAGGAAGGCCTGTGCTGACCATTCTGCCTGTGTCCTGTCACCTCCTGCTGCTGCTGCCGGGGCAGCTTCCTGGCCTGGTGGTTTACTGTGCACTGCCCACTACCTGAAACATGACTTCAAGCCATACAGAGCTTACATTTAAATGACAACACTAACTTGTAACTGAGATGTGACTTAGTTCTGTCAAGTGCCCTCCACTAGGTGTGGCAAGGGAAGCCAGTGCCTGTGCGGTTCTCTGGCCCCTGTCCCAAGGCCAAGAATGACTGTAGAGATGAGTAAGAATGGCCTCTATAGGCTCATTTATTTGAATGCTCAGTCACAGGGAGTAGCACTATTTGAGAAGGATTAAGAGGTGTGGTTTACTGGAGCAGGTGTGGCCTCAGAGAAAATGTGTCTCTGGGGGTAAGATTTGAGGTTTCAAAAACCCATGCCAAGTCCACTTCTTTTGTGGCCTGTGGATCAGGATGCAACTCTCAGCTATTGCTCCAACACCATGTATGCTGCCACGATAAATGGAATAAATCTCCGAAACGGTCAACAAGTCCTCGGTTAAATACTTTCTTTATAAGAGTTGCTTTGGTCATGGTGTCTTCACAGCAACAGAACAGTGACTAAGCCAGTGACCAAAGTCTTGAAGACCTACAATCCAACCCGTACCCCAGCCCCATCCTCTACCTTCAGCTGTATGACCTCTTCTGTTCCTGAAGACTCCAGGGGACCAGCAGCACGGAGCTTCTCCAGCTCTTCTTGTAACCGACAGGCTGTGCTCTGAGCCTTATCAGAGAGGGGACAGGTCTGAGTAAGAGGCCTAGCAGTCAAAACTGGCTAAGTTCACTTAGGGGCAGAGGGGTGGGCATCCCCAGCCTAAGAAGGCAGTAGCTCAGGTTAATCCATATGGCTGGATCCACATGGGCAAGAAGCTTGGACATAGTCTACAAGCACCCAGGCCTTCAGGATCCCCCAAAGATGTGGATACCCACAGACTCAGCACTAGTGCCCACTCACTGGGGCCCCACGGCTTCTTAGCCCAGGTGTGTGGTGAGAAAGCTGGGAAGGGGATGGCCAAGCTCTCAGGACAGCCTGAAAGCTTGTAGGGGCTGAGGGCACTTGGCAGGGGCTAACCTCTTCAAACTCAGCTGTGAGCTTCTGCCGCCGTGTCTGCTCATCTTCCAGGATGGCCTCTGTCCGCTCCAGCTGTGTTTTCAGCTGTACGGAGACACAACAAATGTGACTGGAGAGTCTGGTCTGGCACGGGACCCTCTGGGGACAGATTGAGACTGCAGGCTCTACCTTCTAGCTGCTTCTAGGACTCCTTGGGCCTTTCCCTGCCCTGGTGAGTCACTCTTAGCACTCTTACTTCTGGGGAGACAGTGCCTCTCAGACTCAGGAGAGAAGCAGAGACGTTGAAAAGAGATGCCAGGGAAACATTGCAATCTCAGGAACCTTTCAAAGGACTCACAGGGTAGGAAAGACCCCAAAGCCATGAGGCAGATCCCAGGTCCACAATGGGAGCCCAACAACAGGTCCTTGCCTCCTGCCAATTGCTCTTGGTAGCTGTTCCTTTGGTCAAAACTCTAGAAGGCAGATATCCTGCTAGCAATGACCCAAGAAAGGGCCACAGCTAGAGACAAATCCCCTTTGTGGCTATAGACCCAAACCCAGGCTGCAGCCCTGTCCTGGTCTTGTGAGGGCTAAGGGCCCTGGCTACCTGCCCTTGACTCTACCTTCCATTTTGGGTACCTCTCATCCAGACCAAGCAGGGTGGGAGGGTGACTAGCAGTGGGAATCAGACACACCTACACTCAGTCAGTACAGAGGCTGCCCACCCTGAGTACCACCGGAGGAGTTAGGGACACATCTGAGCACCAACTCATCACCCTAACCTTCATAGGGTCCTGCTCGGCTGGAGGGACAGCTGGAGACCCAGCCACGTCACCATCCTCTACGTGGCTCTTCATGTCACTCAACTGCTGCCTTACCTGAAACAGGGAGGGGTGTGTTTGTGCAAATACACAGCTGGTGGCATGTGCACGCACACACACACACACACACACGAGCGTGCACGCACGCGCGTGCACACACACGTACACACGAGGGAGGGAGGAGGGAGGGAGGGAGGGAGGGAGGGGGAGAGAGGGGGGAGGGGGGAGAGAGGGAGAGAGAGAGAGAGAGAGAGAGAGAGAGAGCGTGCACGCACACGCACGCAAGCGCACCCTTGTGCAGGAGAGGTACGCCAGGACCACACACTCCACTCTGAGCTTAACAGAGGCCTCTGGGCCATTGAGAGCTATGTGTGTTTTTTTAGGTGAACTGGTGCCCCCCATCCCACCCCCTGGAGCAAAATGACTTCAGTGGATGTAGATCACACAAAGCCAAGGAGTCCATCTGGACAAAGGCAGCTGACAACATGCCACACTCCAGTTCAAGGATGCAGTCTTCTGCTCATGGCCTTTTGGGGGGCCCACACAAGATGATATTATTGCCTTGTAATGTTCCATTCCTCTGAGTTCTATTACTGGGGACAAGTTTCACAATATAGTGGCCTTGAGGCCACTAGACCTCTAGGCCTCCCATCTGAAGGGCAGCAGGGTCACACAGGTTGCTTGTGAAAGGTCCCAGTCAGAAGGCCTGTGGATAGAACTCAAGTACAAGTTCTTCAGGAAATCTGGGCAGCCTCAGATTCTACTTAAGCTTTACTTGGCAGGCCACTCCAAGTCTGCCTTCCTAAAAGGCTCAACAGGCAGAAACCAAAGGGGACAGTTGAAAGATGACAAGAACCCCTGCCAGGTATGCTCTGTGTTCATGCCTTGCCTGGGCTGCACCCCTGGAGGGCGTGGGGTGCTCTCACCCAGACCCAACCTAGCAAATAGCTGAGAATAACAGCCTTAGATTTAGGTAGCATGGCCTGGGCAATACCCACTTCTGGTGTGGTAGTCTGGGCAAGGCCTAAGAGCTGGATCCAGTGAACTTGGAGCCCATGCTGGTCTTAGAAGAGAGTGTGGAAGATGCTAGCCTAACACACCAGACCTGGTCTCCTGGCCAGAGCTCTCCATGCTCAATCCCCACATTTCAAATGTTGACAGCTACTTCAAGGTTTTCAAAATGACAGTGCAGATCAAACAGAACACAGCTGTGGCTGAACAGGCTGCTGCTACAGCCAGAGCTGGGGAGGAGGCAGTCCCTGTGAAGAGGGAGCACAACTGGCCAAGCAGCTGGGACACGGGATCAGACACAGCAGCTGCCAACTGGGAAAACGGAACGGCCTCCGAGGCAGTCTGCACAGTACAGCCCCTCCCATCTCTGCAGGTTTATCTGCTCCCAGCGCCTGGCAGAGGGCCAGAGGGAGCAGGCCGCCCTGTGTAACTGAGACTGGCAAGGCCTGGGCCATCACTGCAGCAGGAAACCCTGCAGAAAGCACAGGCATGCATGCCACCAACAGGAGATGTCAGGGTCCTATGTCCTGGACTGGTCAGGAGAGAAAACAGGCTAACAAGGTCTGTATGTCCCACAGCTCTCCGTCTTGAGCAGGGCCAGGTCTTCCCAAAGACGGGAAACAGAATGTAAACATCCTGGCCCCTGGCAGCTACCAGCCCAGCTTGGAGTTTCAGGCATACTGCCAAAGTCCTACCATGCCTGCACGACATGACTAAAGCATGGCATGCCCTGCTAAGCTGCGGTCTCTGCATGGATGTCAAGACGCCACCATCAAGTTAATCTCTCTCTCCCTCTCCCTCTCCCTCTCATATATATACATACACACACACACACACACACACACACACACACACACACACACACACACACCCACCCATGTCATACTCCCCTGCCCAGGACATAAGCCAACCTACCAGGGCAAGCTCAGTGCTCTGCTTCTGGGCTTCACTCTTGGCTTCATCCAGCTGAGACTGAGATTCTAACAGAAGCTGCCTCAACTTCAGGGGAAACAGCAAGGTGAGGAGTAGAGGAGAAAAAAAAGAAAACTGGTTCCAGTAAGCCTGTACCTTACCCTGAGATGGACCCCAAGCCCGGGAGATTGACATTTCCTGTCATCTGACTTAGGAATGATGGCACACCCAGGCTTCAGAAACACCTGCCCACTGTCTCTTGTTAAAGAGCACAAGTTTGCAACCAAAACTAGACTGTGGGTACCAGGCTTGGGAGCTCCGCTCCTGAAACCAGAAGTCAGCAGCAGACTGAATCCAGTCCCAGCTAAAACAGACAGCAGCAAGCCTGGCAGAGAGGCCACATGCTGAAGGGCCAGCCAGAGCAGGAAGTGCTACTCTCACAAACAAGGCTCTGCCCCTAGACACCTGGGGACTGTCAGTCCAAAGGGGCACCAGTGGACTTCAGGGGAAAGTCAGAAAAGCAAACTTCTACGGCTCCTATTGACAGGCTTTCAAACAGTACAGAAGGACCCCTGGGAATAACCTAGGCTTCATGGGGCAGAGGCCACTCAGGACCAAGACCTTGGAATGGTGGATTCACTCACCCCTGCCACCTCCTTGGCATAATTCTGGCACTCTGCACTGGCAGCTGCCATGTGTTTCTCCAGCTCCGCTTCCAGAAATGAAGTGTGCTCCCTCACCTGGACAGGGACAGATATGGACACTGGTCAGAGCCTCTCAGTGGCCAACAGGGGCCCTAATTATACGAGTGGGAATGACAGGTGCCAAGTCTGGCTGGCCCTGAAATAAGTAAGGGTAAATATGCTACTGGGTAAACTGAGGTCAGAAATGGGGCAAGAGAGCCCCCCATTGAACATCAAACCCAAATTCCAGTCCTGCTGGGTCCTCAAGAGTCCTCAGGCTCCAGGAGGAGTGGGTGAGCAGCTCTTAGATGGACTGGCAAAGCTTAGGACAGAAGGCACCTTTCCAAAGGCCAAGGCTTGCTGCAGTGGCTTGAAGAGTAGCAAGGCCCCCACCCCCCCCCCCCCCCCCCCCCAAGCACGTCTGAATTCTAAGGTCTATAATCAAAGCCACTGCTGGGCAGAGCTGCACAGCCCATGGCTCTCAGGCCACTGAGGCTGTAAAAGCTTATCACTTAGGCTAAACAGGACAAAGCCCTTGCTCAGAAGAGCAACAGCCTCCTTGGGCATGTGGTCCATGAGGAAAGAACAAGGACCCACGCAATCCCTGCATGACTGTCAGAACACAACCAGCAAATTTATAGAACAACAGACAGACAGCAACCCTCAGAACAGAGGCAGACGTACCTGATCTGAGCTTTCCAGTTCTCCTTTTAGCTTCTCTACAATGTCTTCGAGCTGTTTCACTGTGACCCGTGACTACAAAGGGGAAGACCCATCAGGCACGAGAATCTGGGGGAAGAATCCTTGGGTGCCCACCCATGCTGTGGCGCCTGCCGGGCTCTGGGGAAGCCGTACCTTCTGGAGCTCCTCTTCAGCAGCCCCCACCTTGGCCTTCCACACACGTTCTTCCTCCTCCACACTCTTCTGCAGGTCTTTGAGCATACCCTCCTGGAGGGGAGGCGACACTGAGGCAGGCCCTCTCCCTCCTTAGCTTGACCCCAGAAACATACACTGCATCTTCCTGACCCCCAGCAGCACTACTCTGCCCCACTGACTGTAGACTGGGTGTCACGGGGGCAGGAAATGAGGTCTACAGCCCTCCTACTGTTCTTGGAATCAAGGGGCTCAACCCCATTTACTCCAGGCCGACCTTGTCCTTCCCTGCCTGCCTGCCCAGGCATCCCTATTGTCACCATCTCTCCTAGCCCCAAACCTTAAGCCCACCCTTGTTCTCAACTTAAAAAAACAAAGACCCAAGAGCTTTGTCTATCCCCTTTTACCATTCAGCTAAAAAATGAGGCCCAGAGGATGCAAAGGGGCTACTTGAGGTCACACAGAACCATGCTATCTCCTGCCCTAAAGACTCCAAGCTCTTCTTCCTGGCAGTGCCCTAGAAACACCAAGCCATAGTCACCACCAGGGTTGGTCCTGGCTGCTTACCGTCTCTGCCAGGATGGTGCGGTATTGGTCACACTCAGCCTGCAAGGAGTTCTGGGTCTCTTCGGCCTCCCTCAACTTAGAGACTATGTCCTGAGGGCAGAGGGACGATCAGGAGTCTGGTTAGTCCTTTCTCTTGACGACTCACTGAAAAAACTGGGCTCCTGATTCCTAGGGGCCAGAGGAGGACCCATGCCCAGCAGCGTCACTCACCAAGGAGGGCTCTGGGGCAGCAGGTGGTTTCTTCAGCAGCGCAGAGCCCTTCTCTTTGACTTCTCGCAGCCATTCAGCATAGTTCTGCAAGGAAAAAGGCATGGTGGGGCCAGGTTGCCCCCTGACAATAGTGGGGACCTGGGGAGTCATCCTTCTTCCTACCTGGTGTGCTGAAATGGAGAGGTCTGGGAGCAAGGCCAGCAGGACCTCCTTGGTCTGGGCCTCAGCCAAACGGAGCTGCTTTTCTGATTCCTCCTGGAGGGTGGGAGAGAGAAGGGTAGCACTCAGCCAGCCTATGCCCCCAGAAGGGCATATCCTCAGTGCTGCATGGGAGGGACAGGACAGAGGAGGCTATGCTGTTTGGTCTATGCCCCTGATTATTTGTGTGAACAGCAGACACTCGGGTCCCATAACCTTTCCCTTTCCAGCTTGTGTGTGCAAAGATGTACACACATGTATAAGGACCAAGCTGAAATGTACAGCTAGGGCGGGGTGGGGGCAGGAAGAGGCTAGAAGGTGCATGGTGTCCTAATAGGTGGAAACTGTGAAGGTGGAAAGAGGGCATCCCCAGCAGCCACCAGGGTTAGGGCCAGTGGGAAACAGGGACAGAGGTTGAAGAGGCTCACCTCCAGCTAAAGGAGGAGGAGAAGGGGACCAAATTCCCACCATGCAGAGCTAAACCAACTTAAGGAACGCAGTGAAGGTGACCCAAGCCTGACACTCCACACTGGCCCTCCAAGAGGGAGCCAGCAGCCCCTACTCAAAGCATGACATCAGGAAAGGCCAGAGAAGAACTACAGGAGCCATGCAACAAAGCCCAGGGACAACGGCCTCATGCCCCTGAGGACAGAAATCTGTGGAATGGCTCCAGGGAACTTTGGCCTCAAAGAAAAATTGTGTTTAAATCTGAGACAGACTGAACCCACTGGCAGTTCCACACCACTGGGCATGACTTGAGGCTTGGGGTGGCAAGGCCCCCAATCCTGTGAGCAGCACTTTGTCTATCTATACCTGATACATGAAAGCAAACAGTATGACATGTGAGGTGACCCTCTACCTCTATCTGCCTGTGTAGCCACAATCGAGTCAGATAACAGCTCAGGCCACATCTTAAACATTTGCCACAACGTGGGCCAGATGGTCATGGGTCATTTCTGGGAAAAAAGTCCAAGATTCCAGGAATCTGACTTCAGCTCTAAGACTGTAGTATGGCCAAGGCTAGCCCTCCCCAAGTCTTCCTTTGGAGAACCCTCAGGCTTCCCTGGAGAACCATGAGAGAGTCACTGCAAAGCTTGTCCTATGGAGACGTACACTCCTTCCATGAAGTGACGCTGGCAGGAGACAGCCTTCCACATGGGATGGAGACGTGTGGTGAGCACAGGTGCACAGGGAGCTTTAGGTATCACTACTGCTGGGGATGAGACTCCATGTTGGCTCCTGGCCAACCAAGGTCCCTCGAGGACTCTACTGCCCAGATGCTCACTGCTAAGATCATTTCCCTGAGATGCAATGTAATTTCAGAGGGCCTGAGAAACAGGCAAGAATATTCGACTTAGGCCAAGATGAAAACTGCACAAAATCTGTAAGCTGCAAACCCTGGGCTTGCTCAGAGTCTGCGCTCCTCTCAACAGAGGAAAGGCATCAAGGGCACAGATTTCTTCTCTCCATCTTAAGGAAAAATGAAAAGGCAGGCAGGAGAAAGGGAAGGAAAGAAGAGAGATAGGAGCTTAGGGGACACTGAGGTGGACACACAGGAGGCACTCTGAGGCCAAGGCTAGCACGTCCATGGTTTGTGTTTCGTAGTGTTTGCTAAAGCAGACCAGTACTGCTGCTCCAGTCTTGGCCTGACCAAAACACTCAGGACAGACAGGTACTCCTACCTTGGCTTGGGTCAGAGAATGCAGCTTCTCTTCACAGGCCCGCTCAGCTAAGGCCAGTGCCTCCATGGCCTTCCAGTTCTTTTCACGGAGGTCCTAGAAGGAACCAGAGAAATTATAGCATGGTCCCCACTTTGCTGCCTCAAGTTGGTCTCAGCAAAGGCAGGGCCCACAGAACCTCCCCTAGCCCAGACCAAGGCATCTCACAGGACCTTGCCAGGGACTAGGTATCCTTTCCTTGGTCTATAGACACATGTCCTCTCAGGGCAGGTGCTCAATACAAAGACAGGAACTGTGGCCAGAAGCAGAATGGTCAAGGCACAGGGTAAAATGGCCTGCCATTTTCAGGAAAGTGGAAGTGAGGAGCTAGCCTCTAAGGAAAGAGTTTCCTGCCTCCCAAACAGAGAGCATGGCCCCTGGCACAGTTCTGGCCCAGAGACTCCCTGGGAAGCCTTGTTCTCTATGGGGCACTGTGACAAGATAAATGCAAGCAGGGTCTCAGTGGAGAGGTATGTCACCTGCTCAACATGGCTCCTTCCTGTCTTCTAGCATTACTCTCCCTACCCTGAACTGTTCAGAGGGATCACAAGTCCTGAGCCAGGCCAACCAGCACACTGCAACCCCAGCCCAGAGTGGCTCCATGCTTGGGCAGTCAGTCTGCTGTGGGGTAGTCGTGGACTGTGTGGGAGTAGAGAGCCAGGAGAGAGGCTTAGCACAAACAATGGGAAAGGAGCTGAGGGAAAGGCAGGTCCCCTGGGGGTCTGGGTGGTCTCCAGTGTTTGCAGGTGATTTCGGGAGGACACAGCCCACAGCTCCTCTTTCCCACTTCATCCCACCCCAGTGCAGGCACCTTCTACTCACATTGTTCTTCCCTTTCTGCTGCTCCATAGCCTCCTTGAGCTCACTGGTCTCCTTCTCCAGACACGACACCTGTGACTCCAGCTCCTTGAGACTGGGGCGGGGGCGGGGAGGGGCATGTTTCAGTCTCTGCCTGGGCACCTGGCCCAGCTTGCTGTCCCTCCCATCAGCCTGGGCCTAAGCTTTCAGAACAGCCTATCTTGCTGCCTAGCCTTTCCCCACTCACCTAAGTGCCAGGAGTCAGGGCACAGACCCGAGTGAGAGTCAGAAGTAAGGTTTTGAAGATCATCTTTCTTCTAGCCCAGGCCCTACCTTGGCACCACAGACTACACCAGCTGACCCTTCTCCCTGGTGCATGCCTGGCCCTTAGAATTGTGCTAAGGACTCAGGGCAGTGCTGTGCCTTCCTCACTGGACTATGGGCACCACTGTTCTAGCAGCTCTCAAAGGCCCACTGACTTCTATAACTCTTCCGAGACTCACAAGCTCCTCCTTAGTTCTGGGACTGAGGTTTGAGGAATTAGCTGAAGACAACCCATCACACTTTGGATGGTTAAGTCCCATCTCTCCAGTGCTCTCCAGTAAGCTCCACTGACCTTCACCACACAGAAATAAAAGCTATACTCAAGGTTCTTAGGGACGAGCCTCAAATGGACATCTTAATGTGATACCTTCTGCACTAGATGGTACGACTCAGATATGTGAAACTCCAAGTACAGAAGTGGTCAATTATGGTGGTTTAAATAAAAATGGCTCCCATGGGCCTATAGGGAGTGGCACTATTAGGAGGTGTGGCTTTGCTGAAGTAGGTGTGGTTTTGTTGGAGGAAGCATGTCACTCGGGGGGTGGGCTTTGAGGTCTCAGAAGTTCAAGCCTGGCCAGTGTGTCACTGTCATTTTCTGCTGCCTGCAGATCCAGAGGTAGAACTCTCAGCTACCTCTTCAGCACCACGTCTGTCTGCATGGTGTCATGCTTCCCACCAAGATGATAATGGACTACACCTCTGAACTGTAAGTCAGCCCTGATTAAAGTTTTCCTTTGTAAGACTTGCTGTGGTCATGGTGTCTCCACAGCAATAGAATCCTAAGACATCAATGACATTCTGAACCAGCAGCTTGAGCAACTCTGAGATGTCGGGGAAGCCTGGCAGGGGGAGCTGCCACCAGTCTAGGGGTGCAGGGGGTGCAGGGGTCTGATTGCCAATGTCAGCTAGAGGAGAACACACATGCGCATGTTTCTTCTGGGAGGCCATGGTCAAAGCTTTCTGAAAACCACCATTCTAATTCACACTAACATCAGCTATAAAGTCAGCACAGGCTGAACACATGGCCATCCTAACCACCCTGACTAATAACGGACTCTGCCTAGCACAGCTTCCTGTTTTCAGGAATTTCAAGTCTGAATAGAGCAGACTTGGCTTTGAAGACCCTAGTGGGCTTTGTGGCTATGGGTTTCAGACCCACGGAACCTTGATTCCACCCTCAAAGCTCCACTGGGATCCCTCAGCTACTCCCTCTAATGCCAGCATTATGTAAGAGTCTCTTCCGGCAGAACACCTCAAGCATGCCCAGGACAAGACCCTGAAGAAGCAGAGAATGCAGATCAGTGGCAAGGACACACTGACCATAACCTCCTTGGCAGTTGCTATCAAGTTCCAGAATATTTGGGGTTGACACTTCAGCTCGAACAGGATGGCCCCACCCAGGCAACTTACAGACATACTGTTTCAGAAAGGTATCAACCAGTTCCTGCTAGACATACCAACACTAGGCAAGACATTAACAAGTCATGTTTGGAATGTGACTTAGTTATCTTAGTAATTTACTGTGTGATACAAATATCTGAGGTGGTTTGTTTTGATACAATGTCTTGTAGGCCAGTCTGCCCTTGAACTCGTAATCCTCCTGCCTCAATCTCCAAAGTGTTAAAATTATAGGTGTGTCTTATCATGCCAGGCTTCAAAAATCTGATCTTAAAACACGAGAGAAAGCCCTGAATGAATACAACCTCTCCACCTTAAAAATACCCTCAGGAGATGTGATGTTTACCCACGCATTCTGAGAAAGGAGATGGGAAGACTTGGTTTCTGGGTCTTCAAGTGGGTTCCTAGTTTCCTTCTTAACACCGCCCCCACCCCTAGTTCCAGAGCCCGGTGGACACCTGGGGACAGACAGGCTGTGGCTAGGGAGCTGCATTTGCTGCAAAGCACATGGGGAAATAACTCTTTGGCAGCGACAGCCAGAATGAGGGATTTGTTGACTGCTATCCTAGGACACTTGCCAGTATTCAGGGAGATGAAGACCATCCTTCATGCCCCTCCTTCACGTCGCTGCTCTGGGGTCCTAGATCAAGGCAGCCAGCACTCACCTCCCAAGCCTGTGGGCATCTGCCCCAGAGGCACTGGTCAAAAGAACTTGAGCCTGATTGGAACTGGCCCATCCAGATATTTTGGCCTTAGCAAGAGCAAATAAACAGCCCTGAGAATGGCCTGGTGTGGGTCTGTATAGCTACTGACATTGAGGGGAAGTAGTCTGGCCAGCAAGGAAGTCACCTCACAAAGGAAATGAGGTCTGTAATGTGCTCTGGACTACTCCAACAGAAAGGGAGTACAGCATCCACTTCCTCATTTGACTTCTGGACCTCGAGCCTTAAAAACCCTCGCCTTGCGGAAACTGAGAGCACCTCTGGACCTCTGGAGCTAGCGGGAAGTCTTTCCCTCACACAGCTAAATTTGCTCCTGGAGAGTGGCAGCACAGCTGCTGTGTTCATCCAGGGATTTGTGCTATGGAAGCCTCAAGTGTTAAGGAGTGGAACCTTTAATAGGTGGGGCCTAGTGAGAGGTAGTTCAGTCAGTCATGGGAGTGTTGACCTAAAAAGGAACTGATTTCTATAAAGGCAAGCTGTTATAAACAATAAGCTTGACCCTGGCTTCCTGTCTCACCACAAGCAATTTCCTAATATAGACTCCTGCCATAGTGCTTCTCACTATGATGTGATAGCCAAGGAAGCCCCTCACCAGAGGCCAGATACCAAATCTGCAAGCTAAGTATCTTTTCTTTTTAAGAGTACCCAGCCTCATATATTCTGCTGGAACAACGGAAAGCAGACTAATGCAAAACTCTTGCAAGGTGGCTTTGTTCCCTACTCAACTCTGTCTCCTGTCTTCTAAGTCACTGAAGGGACAGGTTAAGAAGGGGGACTCTAAAAGGGGTTCCCCCTCCCCCTAAGACCCAAGCATTCCAGTGAAAGCTCCAGCTTCCAAGGGCCATGGCCAACCTGGGCTAGGGCCCTGCAGCTCCTTAGAGCCCTTCTTGAAGCTTACCGAGTCTGCTGCTGGTCCGCCTCAGCTTGGCTGGCCTGAAAGAAACACACAAAGCTCCTTGGTTCCATGAGGCTCACACATGCAGGAACTGGGCAGGGTTGGAGGTCCTTTGTTCAGTGGAATCCACCCTCACCTTGGACTGGCCTGAGCAGTGACTGACCTGGGTGTTTTGGGCCTGGCCTGCTTCCAGAAGGGTCTCGATGGAACGGATCCTCTCTGTGAGCTGTGAGTTCTCTGCCCTGGCCTCCTTGAGCTGCCCGTGGAGATTACTTAGCTCCTCACACTTGTTTTTTACCTCTACCTCAGAAGACTGTAATTTGCTGTGCAGTTCTGTTGCAGAAGGGCAAGGAGAGAGGTCAGGGTCTGGAAATGCCTGGCTGGGTACCTCAGCCACTGCCTCCTCCTCCAACACACACAGCACACCAGGGGCTCCCTTTTGGGCTGTGCGATGTGCCCAGAGGCCTTAAAACCCATTTCCACATGGAGCTTCTTGTGGACTGGTAAAGAAAAGCATGCTGCGGCAGCAACACTTGTGAGCACAAGGTGAAATGACCCACCGACGGAAAACTTAAGAGCAAGCAAAGCACACTCAGTGCAAGCTGCACAAGATGCACTCTCTAGAAAACACTGGCTCATATGAGCTGGGACTGAGAGCCGAAGTCAGACACCCAGTGACTTGCCCTCCTCCCCAAGGACCTGCCCTGGCCTCCTCTGTGGGGGACAGCCTCCTCCTATGGTCATTTCAGAAGTCCCACAGCTAAGATGGTCCAGAGCCTGACACTCCCCATCTCTCCCTAAGGCTGATCCTCAGGCTCTGTCCTAGTGTTGCTTCCTGTCACTTTCTGTCCCTCCACATACTATCTGTCCAGAAGGCACTGCTGTGACCTAGTGCCCATGTCAGGGTGTTCAGGAGGAATGGTGGGTAAGTGACTGATGGTCACATTCTCATCACCAGCACTGCCTAAGCCTCCCTCATCCAGCCCTTGTAGGCCCTGCCCGTGCCCTATGTCCTCACCTCATGGTTAATCCTTCCAGGTTCTACTCTGTACCAGGGGACAGTCTTGGCCCCCTATGCTCTAGTTCCCACAGTGAGACAAGGTCACTGGGCAGACTCATCTGGGCCCCACCACAAAGAGCCACTAAGACTGCACTCACCTGCCACCCGCTGCTGTTGCTCCTGGGCCTTTTCAGCATCTGCCCGGAGGCTGGCATGGCTAGTCTGTGCCCGGCACAGCTCCTGGGTGACCTCCTCAAGGCGCTTCTGCAGAGCCTCTTCACTTTCTTTATGGGATGCCTGAGGAGGTACAGAGAGAAGAGGGCTGTGAGAAGCAGAGGAAGAGGCCTAGCTCCTGTAAGCTTGGGGGCTGAAGGGAACAAAGCTCTTTACATGGCTATCCTATTCACTGTGGTCTCTGGATAGAGGGCCAGTGACATGGTTCAGCAGGTAAAGGTGCTTGCCTCCAAAATAATCTGAAGTTAGTCCTTGGGACCCACACGATAGGAGAGAACACGATAGGACAGAGTAATTATTTCTGGATAATTGGAGCCTGGATACATACTCCCCAGCTAGCAGCCCTTCAGTGAGGACAACTGCTAGAGGAGAGCTCTTCCCTTGGGAGCTAGCTTCCCCATGGTGTCAGGTCTCTCCCGTGAAGCGGCCGCACACAAGCAGGCACACACTTAAGACATACGGCACTTCCAGCTCTTTCCCTTAGAAGTTCAGCCAAACAAAACTCAGTGTTCAGCCATGTCTAATCCATTTTTAGTCTGCATCTCGAAGATTTCCCCATCAATACAGACAGGGCCACCTCACCCTTGTTCAGAGCCATACAACTCTGATGTGCCTGATGTTCTCTGTTGCCCACTCAGTGGCAGAAAGGCCTTTCTCATCTCTGGTGATCTCACTCAATCCTCCTCAGGCCATCTGTCAATCATTTTCATACATCGGGCTCCTAGGGAAGGAGTACTTGACAGGCCGAATTCTACAAAGGACCAGATAGATCTTTGCAGAACCCAAGTCTGTCTGGGGCACGGGTAGGTGAGGGGAGAGTCAACAAATAACCCTAGTTAGCTAAAGTGGTATTCCAAGTCATGCCTCAAACCTTTTAAGGTGCTGACAGAATTGAAAACACCACTTTCCTTCTCTTCTAGGGCACAGGGTGTCTGTACAGTGTGTTTCTAGGCCAACCACTTCAATAAGAGCCATGGAGACAGGGCTGAATGCTGTGGGATAATGCTCTTGTACACTGTAAAGATTTGTCACTCCTATTGGCTTAATAAAACGCTGATTGGCCAGTAGCCAAGCAGGAAGTGCAGGCGAGGTGACCAGACTAGGAAAATTCTGGGAAGAGGAGAGGCATCGCCAGCCAGATGCAGAGGAAGTAAGATGAGAATGTCACACTGAAGAAAGGCACCAAGCCACATGGCTAAACAGACAAGAATTATGGGTTATTTAAACGTAAGAGCTAGTTAGTTACAAGCCTGAGTAATAGGCCAAAGAGTTTATAATCAATATAAGCCTCTGTGTGTTATTTGGAACTGAACGGCTGTGGGACCAGGTGGGACAGAAGCTTCCCTCTATAGCTGAATGCAGTGATAGGGCAGCCCTTACTAAGGATGTGCCCCTTCAGCTAGAGAAAAGTGTGCACTACCCAGGGGAAAGTTGGGGTGGCTTTAGGGTGGGTAATGTTTTCTCTGGCTCAGCTCCAAGTAAAAAGTAGTGCCTCCTAGTAAGCAGGCCTGCTTCTCCTCTGCCCTTCCATCACAGCAGGAGCCTGCTAGCCTACCTGGACTCTACTACCCTCACTGCTGTGTCGGTCCTGACAGGAACAGGACAGAGATGTCACCTGTGCAGGAAGACCACAGCCCGTCTATGTCTCTCTTTTTATTAAAGAGGAGAACCAATCCAGACTGCAGGCAGACTGCATGTTTTTCTTCTCGTGGCCAGCATTAACTACAGTACTCACTTCAACAACAAGCAATCACAGGAAATCCATTCATCTACAGAAATCAAAAACTTCAAAACTTTAACAGAAAGCACACATATACATCTTAGACAGCAAGTCTTTTAGCCTGGAAGAAGGTGGTCAACACAGCCAATCACATCAAAGGATCCCAAAGGCTAGTTCTATGCTAGGCCAACTGGCTATGAACTTCCATAAACACTGCTGGGACTTTAAACTTCAGTCCATCCTGGGACACGGAGCTAGGACAGATACCATCATTGCCCTCAAAAAACATTTTACACTTCCTTTCTGCCGAGCCTGAGAGATGGCTCTGGGGTCAGGGTTAGGGCCACCTCCTGATGTCTATGCTCTGGGAACCAACCCAGTAGGCCTCACCTGCCCTGGGCCCTGAACAGCTAGTTGACTCACAGTGAAGGAGCTGCAGGTGAAGGAAGGACAGAATGGAAAGAGCCCTTTCCTTGGGCTCATCCTCAAAGTTACACTGCACAACAGGTGCTACTCTCAGGCCCAGGAACAGAGAGGAAGCAAGGCTCAGTTTTGACTGCCTCAGCCTAGGCCAATCTGTCTTCACACAAGCTATTAGGAGCATCAGAAGCCATAAGGCCTGGAGGCTGACTCAAGCCCTGTGGGTGTTACCCAGCATGTTATGCGGACAACCTCCCTCCCTCTTTCTGAAAGAGACTAGGCCTCCTTGGGAAACAGCTTCCAAGCCACAGCATCTCCAGCCAGTTAGCTCACTGGCCACTCCAGAGCTGCAGTAGCTGGACTCAGATCCAGATTCTGACTCTACAATGTCCTGGCCATGCAAACTTTGGGTAGTTGTTTCCCTTCTCTGGGTCACAAGCATCCCTCTGAGTAAATGGCAGATGCCAACAGTTCCTACCTCATAGGGTAGGTTACAACATTTAGCTGAGCTAATTGATACTAAGCACTTATACTGATGCTTAGCACACCGCACTTATTGTACACTATCGCTCTTAACAAGGCAAAGGTCAAGGGTTAAGCCCGAAACACTGACTACATCTCTAGCTGTCCGTCCTAACTGGAAAGGGATGACTCAGTATGACTCACTGTTCCTGCTATTCAGTCAGGTTTGGTGGGCAGTGACTAGACGCTGAGGTGGCTACCACTGCTACTCACCTGCAATTGTAGGAGCTGCTTCTCAAAGGTGGCTGCCTTGGCTTCCAGAGCTTTCCGCTGTTGCTCCTCCTGCCGGGAGGCCTCCGACTTCTCCACTAGCTCCTTGTTGACCTTGCTAAGCTCCTGTCGGAGCTTTGCCAGTTCCGTGTTCTGCCTGCAAGACAGTCCCCAGCCCCAGTTGAGGAAGGTGATAGAGACTGGCAACTAGTCCTTCCCTCAGGCTTATCTGCCCTTTACTATTTTAGTGCCCAAGTCTTAGGTCCATGTCTAAGAGTCTTTTGCATGTCAACCATGTGGCTTTTGGTGTGGGTTTTACTGAAAATGGGTTGCCAATATAGTATGTGGACCAGAGAGAGCAAAAGGCCTCTCCCAGACACCCTTGGAAACTCAGACAGGTGCAAGGCACCTCCCCTCACCCCCACAGTGCTGGGCAGCAGCCCACAAACTCCGTGAGTCTCACTTCACTGGCAGAGGAGACAATGGCCAGCCTAGAAGAGTGCCTCCTGAAGGTACGGATGGCACTTGTCCTGGCTCCTTGTTCCAGCAGATGGCCAGGGAGGTCACTCAAAGCTAGAGATCAAGGCACTTACAACAAAGTGCCTTCAGTTTGGTACTTTAAAGTGGGTCTCAGGCCGTAAGAACATTCTGGAATTTCAGGAAACTTACTGAAAGCAAAGTTTGAGACTAATCAAATGTCTACCTCTGTCACTAGCACAGAGAAAGCATAAGGCAAGACAAGGGGACAGACAGAAGTGTAAAACCTGGCTGAGAGCTGCTGTGCTCCATTGACAGATGGGGTCCCTCCTCTCTGACTCAGGGTTTCCTAACTGTACCAGTGACTATATGACAGAGCCTTTAGCTCAAGCACCGTACAGTGCAGAAATCCAAGTGACCTGGAAAGGGTGGTGTGGCACCTTCCTGGGACTGCTTAGGATTTGGAGATGGAGATAGTGCTGGTAAAAGCCACTTGGCTGCTGTGCACCCTCTGCCGGGGGAGTTTCTGGACTGAGGGGAGGTAGCAGCTGCCACTTGGTGACAATTCCCCAAACTTCAGAACTTCTTCCAGAAAGTGACAACAGATTCCACATGACAGAGAATGCCAAAGTTCCTCAGCCCCCAAATCCTCCCAGTGGAGGACAGAGATCACAGCAGGTCCTTGTAACACCTATACTCTCATCTAGAACAAATCTGGCTTTTTAATACTCTGTGACAACCCCTCCCCATACCATGTATGCTAGCAAGGATGCACAGCAGGTTGGCACTCATTAGCTCTTTCTGAGACATCAATGACATGAGGGGCTCTGGGCCAGCTGCCCAAAGACTCAACTGCTCAGAACCCACATAGATGCTGGATGTGGGGAAAGTGGAAACACCAGCCCCACACCCAGGACACTAGACTGTATCTGCTATAGCCCACAATACACCCACTAAATGCACCCACATTCTAAGCCCTAGGGATCACGGTACCACGGTTTCTGCATGGGACCCTCAACTTACTTGCTTTCCACCTGGCTGGTAGCCTGGTTCAGGGCATCCCTCAAGATGGAGTTCTCCTGCTGTAGGCGGGCCAGCTGGGTGTTGGGGCCATTCTCCAGCTGCTCCTGAAGAGTGCGGATCTGAAAAGTTACCGACAAGAACATCAGCCACACACAGAAAACTGATGCTGGCCCAGTTTGGTCACACAGCTCAGAGTGGAAGGTCTGGAGGCTACATCTGCTCCAAGGCGAGTCAGGAGTGTGCATTAAGTAAGCAAGGGGCCCAAGCACGGAGCCACTCTAGTGTCAGAGTCTCAGGGACAAGTGTGGACCTCCTTCACCATCACCCATAACACATCTCTTCTCTCTCCTCACTGCTCTCTACCCAATGCCGCAGATGTATGTACATGTACCTGAGGTCACACAGGTGTACTATTCTGAGAGAAAAAAAAGCACATGGCCACAAAGTACAACTACCTCAAGGAGGGCTCATCTCCTGCCTTCTGAACCCACATGGGAGACATGGGAGACATGCAGCAGGGAGGCAGTCATGCCGAGTGAGCCAAGCATAGGTTTCAGAAGATGAATGTCAGGCTCTGACACTGAGAGCCAGTCTAGACAGGGAGTCAACAACAGTGCTGGTCTCCAGACCCAGGTAAAGGGACGTTCAGGTCTCCTCCTTTATGGGATCCTCCCAACCACACAGAGTAGAATCAGCATCACTCCAGCCTCACCTGGAGCCTGAAAGCCTGATCCTCAGGCACCACCCGATGCAATGCTCTTTTGAAAAGGTGCTCTTTAAAATGTATTTTAAACCTTCCTGGTTATTAACATCAGACACGTACAGGAACATCCAGCAAATTCAACCTCCAGCAGACTTCCTCAGTCGCCGCTCAAGCCTCCCTCTGTGCCCCCAACTCACCCAGGCCCACTCCTTCCCTGCGCCTACCTTGCCCTGCAGCTGTTGCACCTCCTTCATATGGTCCCGGTAGCTGGCCTGCATTCGTGCCTGCACAGCTGCGATCTCCTGCTCCCGGGCTACCAACTGCTTCTTCACCTTGGCCTCCCCAGCTGCAGCTTTGGCCTTCTCTGAAGCCATCTCCTAAGAAGAAACGGCGGGTGGGAGTGAGAGAGCTGACCAGGCAGGCAGAGACAGGGCCAGATTATTCTCCTGAAAAGCACTGGAAGGGTAATGTTTTAAGTGGAGTTTGGTTCTGTCTAGCCTGGAAGACACCGGCACCCATTGGTGCTCTGTTGGCACATTCTTTTGGGACATGGCACCATTCCATAGGCTTAGTGGGCCCCTGCATAGACTTGGGTGTACACAGACTTTCCAGATAGAGGCTGGAACCATACTACCTCCCATCCCAGCTCAGTACCCAGTAGTGTCTAGCTGGTGTCTGAAGGCCTTGGGCTCCTCAGCTGAGCAGAGCCCTATCTTACAAGGCCTCATGCTCAGGCACAGGAGTGCACACACGATGGTCTAGTCCAGAGTGCGGTGCCTGGCAAGACAACAGCTGGAATGGTTTTCCAGAAAGTTTCGCCTTCCTTGGCGTGGAGTCTTGAAAGCCACACTTGAGCCCTGAACATTTAAAAGGGCTAGGATGGAGCTCCCAAGAATGACCAAGCCCATAAGCTCCTTTAGACACTGCTCACACTGGTCATGGGCCCGACTCTGCCAGGCCCTTCCACATCAGAGTGGCAGACTCTGCAGATGACTAGCATTCTCGGTACACCCAGGCCAGGCCTTCTGGCATGACTCCAACAACGATCACTAAGCAAGACCCCTTTTCCAAGTATAGAAATGTCCCGATATGAATAAATGAAATGTAGAAGGGACTGAACGTGAAACACAGAGCCTATGACTCTCACTGGCTCCTGTGAGAATTAAGGTAAGTAAGGAGAACTTCCATATGCTCAGTAACATTTTCTCATATAATTTCTCATTGGTTTGGGGCTAGGAGATAGAACACAAGAATGACATAAACATGCTGGTTCTGTTGAGCTAGGATAGTCCACAATTCAAGGGCATAAGGAAGATTAAAGCAGACAAAATGATAAATATCTAACTATTTACAAAGGGAAGATACAAGTACCAACAAGAGCTCCTCCCTCAGCTGCAAGCCAGCCGAGGACCTCAGTGCCACTTGCTCACAAACAGCCTGCTAGGCTGGACCAAGCATGGTCAGAGTGTTTGCTCTACAAGGCTCACAGTCTGCCAAATACAGGTCTGTGGCAATTATAATGATCACCTCCATGTGAGAATTCCATTAAGATTTCTGAGGGCTGGGAATCAAAGTCATACAGGATATTAAGAAAATGTGCAACCCACCAGGGAAGTAAAGGAGCCCCCCCAAAGGAGGCAAGAAAGAGTAGGGTATACTGGGAAGAGGCAGCCATCCAGAGAAGAGGGTAAGGTCAGATGAAGAAGGCTAGTTCTCAGGGTGTAGATTTGGAGATGGAGACTAGGAGCTAGTGCCAAAGCATGAAAGAGGTTTAAACAGAGATCAGCCCTGGGCCGCCTGAGCTTAGAGGAAACCGGATGCAGTTAGGGGACATTGGCATTAAATTTGGATCAGAGCCAAGGCCCACACTCTGGAAGATGAGGTAGGTAACAAAAATCAAGGCTTCTGGACCTGCAGCCCATACCAAGAACAGATGCTACTGCCTCAGCCAAAGGAGGATGGGCCATGAATCTAGACCTAGTGAATCTGTCTGGAAACTAGGTGCTATTGTGGTTTTTAAAACCACATCACACAGCCACCTCTGAGGGAGAGTGTGGACACGGAGTGGCCAGCACAGAGGTAAGGTCTAAGAGGCCTTACTTCCTTCATACCTGGCACCCTGTCCTTGGTGAATGTGATTTCAGAATGGGAAAGAGCCCATTCTATCAGAGGTTGCAACCTCCTCATCCATCATGCCTTAAGCCCTTTCTAAATTAAAGGGCACAGACACAGCTAACTAGCCAAGCAGCATCCAGCCCGCCAGAGGGGCCAACACTGCTGCAGCCTCTGGTGTGTGACTTTAGGAGTCAGCAGATTCCCATCAGGACTTCTGTCTATTTACAAAGAAGGTATCGGGGTTGGTGGTTTTGTTCTGTTTTGTTATCAATTTGACATGGAGTCATTTGAAGATTGTCAGTTATGCTGCCCCTGGGCAAGGAGTCCTGAGCAAGCCTCCATGGCTTTCACTTCAGTTCCTGCCTTGAGTTCCTGGCCTGACTTCCCTCAGTGATGGAGTGTGAATTCAGAGTTCTAACATGAAATAAATCCTTTCCTCCCGAGCTGGTCATGGTGTTTAATTACAGCAATAGAAACTCTAACTAAGGCAGAAGGTATAGAAGAATAGCTCCCCAGAACGGTGGACTCTGATCCAGGATAGTATGCTAGTCATGTGATCTGTGAAGTGGGAAGGCTCTGCCAAATTCCCCGGTATAAACAAACTCACCCTTACTGCAGCCTAGGCCGAAACCCTAACATGAAGTGTGCACAGAATTAGGAGGAGATGGTGCATGCAGCTGTGGTAAGCCAGGACAAGTAGTTAAAGGCCTGCATTTCCAGTAATCCCGGACAGCTCAAGTAAAGGCCATGTGGCAACACCTTGGGAGGTAGGACAGAAGGCCACTGAACCTAGGAGAGGTCCCTGGTGGGTGACTAGCTTGTTTTTCAACCAACTTTTCTGTCTAGCTCAGAGGGGCAACCACTGAATTTAGGACAAAGTCAATTTGCCTCATTTCTAGTTTGCCTCAAGTAACCAGATGGGAAGTACCTAAGGGAAGGGCTATGTCTAAGATAGTGTCAGGTATTTATTGACCCAGGCCATCTCCCTGAGTCTGCCGCCTGGGACGGAGAAGGCAGAATCCAGGGAGAGGGCAAGAGAAAACCCACAGCACCTGGCCCAAGAGACAACTTTCTAACTTAAAGGATACCAGGCCCATGAAGACTCCCCTCACCCTGCCCTCCATATCTTCTTGGGATGCTCTGACACCCACCTCTCAGATGCAGAGAGGCAAGGGAGAGGCTCCAATTAGTTCAGCAGTGAATGACTATCCATGCCTGGGGACCTGGCATATCCCGAACAATGAATGCCCCAAGCCTGCCTCATAACCACCTGCCATTCAGAGTCAAAACCTTTCGGCCAGCCGCAGGTAGCCAAGAACTCCTCTGTATATCACTCCACTGATGTCAGAAACGGAGGAAAAGCAACCTCTGCCCCAGTTCTCACGAAAACCACCCTGGATTGTGTACCTCCTCCTTCCTAAGTGCACTAACTCAATGGATGACTTGTCACCCTAGGAACCACCACAAGCTGAGGTCCTTCCTGGTCTCTGCTGAGCTGCAGGTATTCTTAGACCACATGGGAGGGATCCCCAATACCATACCTGGGTGGACAGCACAGAATCTTCAGTCAAAATATTCTTGGCTTAGTAAGAGCCTTACGCTAGGCAGACAAGCCCCTGTCAAAGCCGCCTGTCCTGATGACCAAAGGGCAGCTGTGGCCCTGGGACAGGGGATCCTCAGAGAACAGAGAGAGGAGGGGCTGCCTCACTTCTGACTTTAGACAGTACCTTGTTAAGTTCCCTTAGTTTGCTCTTGGCAACAGCTGCATCTTCTTGCTCTGTAGCTAGTAGCTTTTCTTTCTCTTCTAGCTGGCGTTTCAGAATTGCTACAGGGTCACCCTTCTGAGTGGCCTAAAAATGTTGACAAAGCCATGTTAAAGGAAAACAGAAAGAGACATAGTTCCCCCCACTCTGGCAGTAAAACAAGAGCATGGCAGGTAGGTAGCATGGTCTTCAAGGTAAGTGGCTCCATCTGACCCTAGACACCGCCATGGGAACTGACGGTCCTGCTAAGCTACCCAAGCCTTCAGGAACTCCCAGACCTTGTATACATGGACGCTTGGGGTAGTTTTCATAACCATGGTATTTCCAGCCTTAAAGACAGTACATGCAGACTGCAGGCCACTGGCTGCAGTGTGGGAGCTAGAACAGGAAACCTGTACTCTAAGGACATGGTCTGAGGTAAGCTAGGACTATAGTTACCTTGACCTCCAACACTTATGTCCAGGAAACACCCCCAGTGCTTACTTGCTGAGGAGCTCCCAGAATCAGTGAGAATATACAGAGCATGTCATCCCCAAGTGACAGCCAGGAAAGGACTATCCCCAATATCTCCAGCCACTGAACTGACCAGCAAAATTACATCCCAACTAGTTAAGGAACAAACCCTCGCATACCTCACTTCCTAGAACAGTTCACTGGCCAGGGGCACTAGAGAGTAGAAATCAGTCTTTGAACTTGCCCTCGTAGCATAAGGGGCATGTCACAGGGCTCTGTCACACACTGTGTCCAGATTTCTTTCCTTGTACTTTGGCCCAACCCAGCTGGGCCAGATCCCATGTTCTAAACCCAGAGGCACATGCAACCCCGAGGCCCTGCTCTGCCTTCTGGGAGGACAAGCAGGGGCAGATCCCAGACAGCTGACCCATGATCCCGGCCTGAGCACAGGCAGCAATGGCAGGATTCTCTAGAAGAAGTGGAAACTGTTGCAGAGCCATTCTCTTTGCAGTTTGTCAAGCTGGGCATGGCTTGATAGCCAGCTCCTGGGCAGAGGCAGGACTGAGCCAGATGCTGATCTCTGGGCCAAAGGTACACATGCCAGCCCTGCAGTGGCCTACCTTATGCCAAGTGTCCTGAGTAACTCCGGTCTTCTCGGACAGGATCTCAATAAGCCGCTGGGCCTCGCCTTCACTGAATACCATGCTTCCAACTGTGGAGACCAGTGTCTTGTAGGGTAGGAAGAGGGGGCTGTCGCAGTCTGAGGGTCCTGAAGGGGGAAGGAGCAGGGGCTTACATTCTACCCCAAAACAAGGGGTATACAACAATGTCCATCAAAAGGAGGCCCTGGTCAGAGGCAAGCAGAACTGTTCCACACTTCAGAACAGCAGGCTGGGACAGTGGGCTTTTTTATAAATGATGGGTCCACATCCCCAAAGAGTCCCAGCCAAGGCTAAGAGAAACATCCTCATTTTCTCTTGGTAATAGGGATCAAATTCACAGCTCAGTCCATGCTAAGCAGGCACTCTGCCACTGGGCTACAGCTAGCCTTCCTCCTTTCTTCCTCCTCCTTTTTTAAATCATCAAGACCAAGCTGTGCAGGGAAGGGAGGCAGTTTTGCTGACAGAGCTGATATCGCACACAAAGCCCTGGTTCAAGCTTTGGCGCTGCACAACCCGAGGGTGCTCCAGAGAGGTAGGCAGGAAGGCCAAGGTCATACTCTACTCTGTAGAGAAGTTGGGGCCTATCTGAGCTAAATTAGACCATGCCTCAAAATAAATAAATAAACAAACAACAAAAATGATGGGCAAAACTATGCATAACAGATTTTCCTCAGAGGTTCTTTCTCTTTCTTCTTTTTCTAGTGAAACATTTTGGTTCTTCTCACCTTCCATGGCTCAGTGAGATTCCTTTTTCTAGATGCCTCAGCATCTCCATGGGCACTAACTGCCTGCGACTTTTCACTAACTCCAGTGAGCAGAACCACACATGCAAAGCCTTGGGAAAGGTTGGAGGGTACTAGGAGTCTGCTCCCCACACTCAGGGACAAACACTCTAGCTCTAGTCTCCCTGGATGGAGCTTACGTAGTGACTGGCTTTAGGAGCGGAATGGCCAGGCCAGGTGTCCAGAATGAGCCAGTCCACTCCCTAGGTACAGACCACTTGCTCATAACCATCACTGTCAAAAACAAACAAAACCCTCCTAAATGTCTCCACCCCAGTCTCTGTTGATATTCATGCTGCTTTGCAGGCAAGAAAAGAGTGAACTGAGACGGATGACCTAAAATGCCTGGGGAATTCCTTCGGCTGATAGCTAAAATTTCCCCCACAGTTGAAACAGGAGGCCAAATGCACTAAACAGACAGACGGGCCTGCAATGGCAAATTCAGCTAAGCCTACCTTTTGAGGACAAGGAATGGGGAGGGTTTCTACAGGAACCTTGAATTCCGACTTGTCACAATAGTTTTACTTCGTAGTCACAATATTTTCAATACAAGCGGAAGCACTCAGCGTGATACCGTAATAAGGGGAAGGTGGGATGTGGGCGAGCTGGTTGCTACGAGCACCTTATTTTATAACTTCTTACCTTGGGAAAGCTCAGTAGATTTAAAAATAATCACAGGAGCATTAAAGACCTAAGAGCTTATATTACCAAGAAAATGGAAGAGTATGTGTGTAGGCACCCCCTGAATTTCATTGAAATATGTATGCACACACAACTAATAGTGGACTTATTTATACATACCAGATATAATCCTGAGTGCTACAGAGCCAAAATAAAACAAAACACCCCATGAGCTCACTCTTAGGACACATTTTTCTGTTGCTGGTTTTCCCATGCACCCCCAACCTTGGGTGGCTATTCACTGCCCAGGGTTTAAAAGACACAGGCAAGGCATGTTGGCCTCTTAAGCTTATATGCAGCTGAAGGCTGCAGAGACATTTATTTCCTTTCCCGATTCAGAATGGTCCAGACACAATGTTCCCTGAGAACTTGTATGTGACTCCTGCAACCTGTGATACACTTCAAGCAAAAAGTTTACACAGAGTTTCAAAAACTCAGTGTAGACAAGAACGACATACTGGATGCAAATTGAGAGGATAAGAACTTTGGGTAAATTGGGTGAAGTATGCTGTTAAAATGTAGCAGGAATCTTAAAAGGTCTATAATAAGAACAAACCCGGAGCCAGGTATTGGGGTGAACGCTGAATGATCAGAGAAACAGAACAAGCCACATCCAACCTCACCTTGCCAATTCCTCAGCGGATCTTGCCAGACTGAAAGCCTCTGAATCCTCATCCAAATGGATCTCAGCTGAACTGCTGATAAAAGCTAAAAGCTTAAAAAGGCTCTAGTTCCTGGTCCTCAGGCCTTATATACCTTTCTGCTTCCTGCCATCACTTCCTGGGATCAGAGGTGTGTGTCATCATGCCTGGATGCTTCCAGTGTGGCTTTGAACTCACAGAGGTCCAGACGGATCTCTGCTTTCGGAATGCTAGGATTAAAGGCATGTGCTACCACTGCCTAACCTCTATGTTTAGTATAGTGGCTGTTCTGTTCTCTGACCCCCAGGTAAGTTTTTTGGGGTGCACAGTTTATCAACCACATAAAAATTCATTCCAACCATTTCTTCTTGACCAATATAATGTGGCTAGCCAGGACTACTAAATTACCAATGTGGTTCACACACACCATATTCCTCTTGGACTGGTTGTTCTATGCTCTTCCAGCCCCATGGACTCCTAAAATGCTCCTTGCCAAAATTCGTAGAAGGCCCTATCCTCAAGTCCGAGAGTGGTTGAAATCTCTAACCTCTCTTGAATTCTCCACCAGGAGACATTCTTCTAATGGAGCATGTTGGTGTATGCCTAGAATTCCAGCACTTAAGAGGTAGAGAACAAGAGTGTTTAAGGCTAGCCTGAGCTACATGAGACCCTGTCTCAAAGGAGGAGGGGGGAGGAAGAAAAACCCAAATAAAGACACTGCCTTCAGGCCCTATCCCTTGAACCCCACCCTTTACCGAGGGAGTGAAACATCTGGCTATCACTGCTGGAGGAGGCCTGCTACTGAACATATCTTGGGTATAGGCATCAGCTGTGGGATGTTTCAAGATGCTTTCAGTACTGTCTAAAAGCTCCTTCCTAGGTTCAGAGGGTTTATGAGGGTATTCTTTGAAAGTGACACTCTAGACTTGATATCCAGACTGCCCACATCCTCCTTCAGGGTCTCGCCTCATAAGCAGTCTTCACCCCTCATCAAGGAAACTTCTCCTTGCAACAAACAGAGAGACCATTACAGAAAACCTCAACCAATCAAAATGCAGAGCGATGGAGCTCAGTCCCAATGGACATATCTACAAAGCACCTAAGGCTAGAGAACATGGTAGAAGATGGAGCAGGAAGAATGTAAAAGCCAGAAGAGTTTGCTGTGTGTGAGATTCTGTCTACCAGTAATGTCAGAAGCTACACCCATAAAGTCTCACTACATGACTGCCCAAATGTAAGCTGAACAAGGACTACATCAATGGCCCTGCCAAACCAGATGGGGGGAAAAGCCCACAAGGCCTCAACCCTACACAAAGAAGGTACAGACAACTGAGGAAAGTTGGGAGCAGGATGTGGCCTTCCCTGGGGAAAGAGGACACCAATTGGTTGTCATCCCTGAAAACATATACATACAAGGAATTTTATATAGATGAGTAGGTTACATTTAGAAATATATATGTATATATAAATATATATGCATACAATAACAATTAATGAGAAAAAAAAGGCCATGAATTTGAAGGAGAGCAGGGAGGGGTATATGGGAGAGTTTGGAGGAAGGAAAGGGAAGGGAGAAATGTAATTACATTATAATCACAAAGATTTTTAAAAAAAAAGAAAATGAAAGCATTTAAAATATAATAAAAACCAAAATAAAATCATCTTGAAGACATCTTTCTGAGAAGTTTTTTTAAGTAGCATTCTAATGAATCCTTATTAAAACTTCCTAGGGTAACTACGAAATTTTGTTAAACATTCCAATTAGAAGTAAACAGTTGTAACAAATCAAACAATCCAAAGCAGTGTAAAGTAAAACTGAGCCTTCTCTGCCTATCCCCTTTCTCCATTCACAGAAACTTCCACAGCCTTCTCCACATATACACTTTCCTTTACATTATTTTTAGAGAGTTATAACTTCACAAAACATTTTTCATTGAATCTTTTAGTTCTATTTAAAAGAAAAAAAAAAGCAGCACCTCCATTGTCTCTGAATCAGAGGCAGTAAAACTGACACAAACAAAAGGGGGGATCCTGGATGAGTCACATCCACACAACATGCCCACAGGAGCCCAGCACCCCACTCACAGCACTCAATCTACTCATGCCTCTAGCAAATGCTTGAAGATTCTCCTAATCCTTGGTATTGTGAAATCTTAAGCTATTAGAATAAACCTGTCAAAGACTCCATATCTACTCCATTAACCACAGGCTTTAAAAAGAGCAAGGGGTCAGGGAATTCCAGAGGAGGTCTACTCCTCTGGACGGCTACTCTGGCAGCCTTGGTCTGGAGAGGAATGAGGCAGATGGACAGACAGCAAAGAGCAGCTACTCTGGGATGGCATCAACCAGACTGTCTTTGGGGGACATAGCAACATCCACATGGGCCAGGCCCTTCAGGAATGCCGCGAACGCATAGACCAGGATAGGCGTGTTCTGCATAGAGGGGCCTGAGTGAGGCACAGACTCCACTCCATGTAACAGCTTACACGGGGAAGTCAGTCCAGAACTCTTACAGCTGCAGACTCAGAGACTGGGCTGGCAGTGCTGACAGCTAACTCTATAACAAATAAATGGATAAAGCCACCGAGGGGCTAAACAAATATATGCAGGCCAGGGCCAGCCGACAGGTCACCTCTGGCCTTGGTAATATATAGTGCAGCATCTATAGGGTCCAATGGCCTAGGCTAAAATGTTAATTTCAACTCAGCTCCTTTCATCTGTGTCCTTGGACTTAACGACCTCCTGCCTTTGTTTCCCTGTCTGCAGAGTCAGTATAACTGCTCCTCCCTCACGGCCTGGCTGCAAAGACTGACTTCCAATGTGCTTGGAACAAGGCACAGGGAAAGCACTGAAAACTAACCCCAGGGCCAACTTTGGAAGCCCAACCATTAAGAGCCCTCCTTGGACAACTGTCCCTTCCCAGCTCAACAGTGAAGAAGTCAGGCAAGAGTGAGGCTCTGAGGATGGACTCTGAGGCCAAGGCTGACACAGAGACTCATGAAAAGGGCAGACTGTCCTTACTCATGACGCTAAGCTTCAAGGGCTTGAGGCAAGACTATGCCAAGACTGCCAAGAAGCCTGAAGAGAGTCAGTCAGTGTGCTTAACACCCCAGACTTCAAAACTATGATGTGGTTTGCTACCGAAATACTTTAGCACCGAGAAAATGAAACTTGTAAAGAGGCACTTAGGAGTCTCTTCTCTGTCAACTGTGGGGTCCTTCAGGAAAATTTGTTCTTTGCCTGCATAACCACCAACTCCCCAATGAACAGCCTCAGCGTTAAGAGGAAGATGTCAACATAAGGGGACTCTTTAGACTCAGCAGCTCACTGCTCTAGCAGCAGCCACCACCAGTGTCCAGCTATAGAACATACCTGCCCTGCCTGGGCCCCACTCCAGGACTTGCTTTGTGGGGTACCTGTGGACAGCTAGAGGCTAAAGGGAGCTGAGTATCACTGTAGGTTCCCAACATCCCTGCCCAGGACCGGCAGACCCAGCTTGTTTCCAAACACAGTGTATGCACTTACTGTGTCCCTGAGAAGTCTGCAGAAGGCTAGGCTTGGAGGGATAAGTAGAAAGGAAGACCACAGCTATGCACCACAACAGGCACAGGGATGTCATGCAACAGAGCACCATGCTGGGGCCTAGGGAAGCACCCTGGCAGGAATGCAAGCAGAGGCTAAATAAAGCACAGGTGCCTGCAGGAAGGAAGGAGAACAGCCCAGAAAGGCACAGAGTCTGCAGGATCCAGGACTCTGGATTCCCCAAGGAGTAGAGGGAGGTAAGCCTGGAATAGGTGCAAGAGTTCATGGGCCCCAGAGATCTGGATTTTTATCCCGCAAGTGCAGCCACTAAAAGGGAGCATTGTTTGGGATGCCAAGAGGGACAAGGCTGAAGGCAGGCAATTCAGGTAAGAGCCCAAGGCAGAGAGCTCAAGCCCAAGAGTATTCAGAGACTAAGTGTGAGAAGCCCAGGTGATAACCCAGGGACCCCTCACAGTGGGGCCTGACAGGAGCATGGCCTGAGGACTAATGAGGATTCAGTGGCAAGGACATCAAATGAATGTCCTTAGGGACTGTCCAAACCCATTCTGAAGGCCTTCCCCTCAAATGCAAAGACCATACCTGACAGTTGCTGTCTCTCGACCCTCCCAGGGAATGACATGGATAGTGCCAGTCCCTAGCACAGCATCTCCACAGGAAGGAAGTCACATCCCAACCTTAAGCAGATTCCATGCCCAGGACACCCCAACCACCCCAGCCATATAGAACGGTTAGGCCCCAGACCTCTAAGCCTCTTGGAAGCCCAGTTCTACAAAGTCATCTACATTTACAACCAAAGGTCCAGGGACTAAAGGCAATCTCTCTATCCTGCTCATCTCAAATCTAGAGGCATCCCTTCTCCTATCAGGAGGCCAGTTCTCCTCAGGGCCCAAGAAAGCTGGCAGGTGACACTTTCTCTAATAACAAAGAGAGTAGACCAACATCACTGCAGCCTCCCCTCAACTGTGTATTTATAAAGTGTGGCCAAGAGTCTGTGGGGAAGGTCAAGGCCCTCCAAGACATGACTTAAAACACAACATGACTGCTCCCACCTCCACTTGGTACTCTTCCATCCACAGCCAAGACAGGCCCTGGGCAACATGTTAAGTGGAGACTCCATTCCCAGACCAGGCAGCCCACCCCTGGCCAGCACTTCTCGGAGCATATAGGCCAATGATGAACAGCTACACCTGACCCCCTAAATGGCCACAAACACATCTGGAGTTTTCAGTGCCCTGGCGCCAAGCACAGAAGCTATGGAGAACAGCTTATTAAGGGTTTCCCTTTGGCTGGAGGAGAGAATAATCTATTACCAAGCTGGAAAGATGTGTGCATTAAGTGGTATCCTACAGACTGAATGACTATTTTCCTCTTTACACGTGAAGGTTTTTCTCTCCAGACTTCAATGGAAACAATTTTTTATACCTGGAAAACAAATCCACAATCACAATAGTTTTAAAGACAACCGTGGGAAGGCCTCGGGCAAGCTCCCTGCTCAGGCTTTCAGGCAGAGTGGCCGAAAACCATAGAGAGTTTCAGTGGCAGTCACGATTTTCCTTAGTGCCTACAGAAAGACCACAGAGGCCTGGACAGTACCTGAAGTCAGCACTGCCACATCCAATAGTCACCAAATGGAGATGTCCACAAGAGTGTCATCTAGCAGCTTCTCACTTAACTCACTTCCCTGGGGGATCACTTTACATTTTTTATGGAGGGAGAAGAAGAGAGGAACAGAGGAGAAGGGGAGAGGGGGAGGAATGGGGGTCTGGGTTTTGAAGAACTCACACAGAAAGTGAATGGCTCAAATCACACAGAGTTCAAGTCAAAAGATAAAAAGGTCACCAAGACTTGTTCTGAGTGCACACCTGGTGGCTTCAGCTGTCAACAGGGTGAGGGGTTAACTGTATGGATGGGAAGGGGCCCCAGGAGGACTGCTATGGAGACCCTGTACTGCCATCTGCTGGCCACAAGACTTCTGCCAAGTCTGAGCTGTGGCTGTGTAAAACAGGTGAGCTGGGCTGTGAGGGGTGTAAACGCAGGAAAAGCAACATCAAGCACCTCTACAAACCCTGGCCACACAGGATAGTCGCCACACCGTGGAACAGCACCAGGACACGGCAGGACAAGGACAAGGCAGGATGGGCACCTGAAGCATGTGTGAAGAGGCGAAGGTTGGCAGAGGAAGGAAAGAGCGCAACCATGGCCCATTAAATAGTCTAAAAGAAAGCGCTGAGCTGCTCTGGATGCCCTGAATAGGATCCCTGGAAGGTCGAATAACCCTTCCTCACCTCTTCTGTCTCATGCCTGTCAAGTTACAGACTTTCTTACACTGTATTTCTGCACACAGAGCTCAGACACCGCCACCAGCACCCACGGGACACCACTAGCTTCAGGGTACAGAAGCACCTTTGACATTCATCTTACCTCAGCTTACGAGCACTTACCAGGCAACAGGTACCAGGGGTGGGTGGGTGGGCACTGGCATCTTGTGGGAGGCCTGAGAACTGGCTGCTGCCTCCCTCCACCCTAACTCTCCCGAAGGACTAACAGGCCTCCCTTTCCATCATCCAGAGACGCTCCAGGAACACACAGACAGGAGTTCCATAGTGGAGTTTTGTTTCTTTTCCAGTTTTAAAAAATATATACAAATAGAAAAACTAGAAAAAAGTAAAAGGGTGAATGAAAGATACAAAAATTTACCCACCATCCTATCTCCCAGTGATGTCCTTTCTCTCATGAAAGCCATGAGAGACTCATAAAAGCCTATTTCTGTTTTCCACATTATGAGGCTGGTGAGATTCTCCTGGCCACGACATCATGGTCACCTAGCTCCAGAATAATTACCAGCCTGCCAGCTGGGGAAGGAGAAGGGGGTCCTTCAAAAAGCCAATCCACAGAGTATGACAAAAGTACCACAGCCCCTGGGTGCACCCCTGTCCCACTGAGCAAGAAGGCCATGTGCCCTATGGTAGACCTCTCACCTGGACCCTGGTCTCAGCCCCTCCTACCAGCAACAGGAAACAGGCCTCACTCCAGTTAACAGCTCCCCCATTCTGGAACTCACGCTATCTGCAGGGTCATGGAACATACAGTGTACTTCCCATATCCCAGACCCACATGGGATCTAGCCAAACTCACTTCTAGTGCAGATCTCCTGACAGCACAACACCACGAGGTCATTTGAAGTAATCAGTGCGGCCCTCGGCTCAGGGTGGGAAGCAGGCAGGCATAATTAAGAAGGCACAGACTAAATCCAAGGATAAAAATAGAATTTAAAAACCACCACCACCACCACCACACACACACACACACACACACACACACA